>APFE030064068.1:45771-93337 GCA_000404065.3 Pinus taeda
GTGAAGTGGAAAGAGAATCTGTGAAGGGTGATCTCTTGAGCACTGCAGCTACGGAAGTGAGGAGGCGCCGCAGGAGGTGCCGCAGGAGTCGCTGCAGGAGGCGCCGCAGGAGGCGCCACAGGAGTCGCCGCAGGAGGCGCCGCAGGAGGTGCCGCAAGAGGGCGTCGCAGGAGGCGTTGCAGGAGTCGCCGCAGGAGGCGTACTTACTGGTACTTGATGATCATTTGATGTTTATGGATCCAGTATGAAAATTGGATGAAACGTGGCCTTTCAGATTATGTGTTTTGCTTCAATGTATCCAGTATGAAAATTGATGAAACGTGGTACCTGGAGGAGAGAAGATTGTAGGCCAGCGCCTACGTACTAGTACTTAAGCTGGTACAAAAGCAAAGGGGAATCTTTGGAGCATTGTAGCAGGTAGCAGCCTGCGTACTAGTAAATGAATCGACTAGTACAAGAGCAAAGGGGGTTGTAGCTCCCGTACTGGTATAAAACTGCACCAGTACAAATATTGTAAAAGGATTTTCTTATTAAGAAGAAGATTGAGATGACTTGCAGCAGGTGGTTTTCTCCCACATTGGGTTTCCACCTTATATCATGGTGTTCATGTGTGTGCCTTATGTGTGATGATTTATTCTATGTTACTGCATCTGTTAACTGATAATATGGTTGATAATGTTCTAATGCACTCATTGAAGATGAATTAGCTTAATCATAAGAAGCTGTGGAAGTAGCATATATGAATCAGAGTTTGGAAATGAAAAGTTTTATTAATGTGATAATACTGATTCACCGCCCCCCTCTCAGTATTATTTCCAACAGTTTCCACATCGAGGGATGGGGGGTTTTCTCCTTATTATTTTCTAAGAAGGTATCTGTAGGTTTTTCGGTACCCATATCCATCTCCTTTGTAGCAAATTCGTCTCGTAGTTATCCATTAGATCTTCGAGGTATTTTAGGATGGTCAAGGGAAGAGAGAGTCTTTGCACTGATTCCTCATGATGATTCAATCAAAAGGAGGATGATGGGGCTAAGGGAAAGTAGGGGAGAGGAAGGGGTGGTAAAAGGAAGGAAGGGGGAGAAGCGAAAGGGGATGGGGGAGACGAGAGGAGGGGACAACTAGATCATCAAGAGGACCGAAGGGATTAGAGCCCAGGGTGGAGGACGGAGGGGGAGTAATGAGAGTAGGTCGAGGAGATGAGGGGGAAGGAAGAGTAGCTGAGAGAATAGGAGCAAAGAGAGAAGGGTTATGAGAGGGATTTTGTGAGGGGATTTGAGAGAATGAAGAGGGTTGAGAAAAATGTTTGCTTGTTTTATTTTTCTTCTTAACTTGTTCCCATTTTGGATCTTCAGCTTCTACTTCTTCATTTTCTTGTTTTTTCAGATATCTATTAGCAGAATGACCGTATTCATGGCATACCTTGCATTTGAATGGTATTTGCTCATAGTCAAGCTACTGAATGTGCACCCAGCTGTCGTCTTTGATCTTTACCGCTTCCGGAAGGCCTTTTCCTACGTCGACTTCAACACATATTCTTGCGCACACATGCATATTCTCCTTTAGCTCACTTCTATTAATGTATTTTCCCACTGCATTTCCTATTTCTTTAACCGATTTGTCTCCCCACAATGGAGTGAGAGGTGATGGAGCCTCACCCAGACTAGCACAACATTTGGCACATCCAACTCATGATCAAAATTCAGAGTCCACATGTTTAGATAGAGACCCCTAGTGTCCATGAAATATGGAAGATTCCTAAAAATTAGGGCTTTTTCTTCTTGTTTCAAAGTGGAAAGTATAAAATCCTCTTCCACAAAACCTGATTGAAATTTTTCCGTTGATAGAAGAGGACTAGTTCTGTTCTACCAACTTCTGGATAGAGCAGGGGGAAGGCCATAGACCTGTGAACTGACCAACCAAGCCATGCTTAGAGAGAGAGAGAGAGTGCAACATGATGAGGGAGGAAAGGCAGTAAAATTATTTCATGAATGTCATCTATTTTTTTTTACAAACTTGGATATTGAAGGTTTGGTTCGAGGGGGGCCAATAGAAGAGAGAAAGGAAGCATAAGCTACAACATCTTGTTAAGAGAGAAGAGGTAGGAAGGGAGTCTCCATCTGAAGGAGGCTTTGGAGGGACCATTTGGAGCACGAGGTTGAGGCCAAGCCCACCAGGAGCATGGGGTCCCATGAGCAAGAGAGTGCGTGAAAAACCAGATTCAAACATAGAGAAACGAGACTAGGAAGCCAAGAAAGATTAAGTATTGGAAAATATATGCATTGCATTGACCTAGCTATTGATAGTCATAAGTGTTAGGATTTAATATAAGTCCTTGTGTAAGATGCTAAGATGATATTTGGAAAACTATAGTTTTGCAGCCAAACCTTAGTAGTAATTAAATTTTCTAGTATGTGTGATATAACAATCCGAGAGCTATTTATATAATTGAGATTGTGAAAATGAAATTTTATGGTTTTGGAGTTAAACCTTAGTAGAAGTAAAAATATTTGATGTTTGATGACAATATGATTTGAGATTTGTGTAAATCTGAGTTTTAGTTGGCATTAATGTTTGATTGAAAATATAGGGTTTGCAACTAACCCTAGTAGATGCTGGTAATGTTAATGACTAAGCTGTGATTGGTTTTGATTGGTTCACTTGTATGAAATCTAGGATTTGTCTGAAACCCTAGTGGAAAATCTAACATATGAATACTAAAAGTTGTTAGATACCTTATAGATCTATATTTGTTTGAATTGTTTCTAGGTTTTGCTATATGTTGTACTAGGGTATGTTACACCTTTGAAAGAAACATTGAAACCCTAGATGGAATGAATGTTGTTATGAAGTAGTCTAGGGTTTATGAAAAAGTCCCTAGCAAGATATTGAAGAGCATATGTATTTTGTTTTTAATTAAGTTTGGGTATTTGATATGTATAAACTTGAAATGCTTCTCTGATTCTAATATGGCTAAATTCATGCTTCTATAGATTTGGTTTTACTTTCTATCTAAGTTATTCAGGTACACAATCTTCAGTATGGTGAATATGTTCGTTGATGTAATAAGCATGATGGGGATGATGATAACTCTAATGAAATGGTTGGAAGCCATGAAAGATTCTCCAATGACAAAAAGTAGAAGTTGATTTCCCTAAGGAAGAATGAATAGAAGATATCTTCCTAAGATTAAGAGGGAGCCTGGATAAAGAGATGCTTTCTATTTGAGAGGGAGGGCATAACTTGGTTTTGATTGAAGAATGAATTTCAGAGGATATGTTGCTGCATGAGAAGTAAGTAAGGAAAGTGTATGATTGAGGAATCTTGTGTCAGAGATTCGGTTAATAGTCCTACTATGAAAAGTTGAGAAAAAATATCTAGACCCTAGAGGTTTGTATTTGATTATGTACATATGAAAGTATATTATTGATTGAGGTTGTGTCTGTATAGGTGGATCTCTCGAAGGTTTTGATAGCATGCTAGTTACCAATCAGTTTGATTGGGAGATATTGGTCATCCTTGATCTGCTGGATCAAGGAGTGTTGAGGCTTTGTGAGTGAAGCATTACCTGGGAGGACATCTAGCTGATGCGTTATGTTGATGTCTAGGTCCCGAAGTTGGAAAGGTGTTGTTATTTATAGAGCTCTATTCTTAGATACACACCTGGATCTTTGGGTTGGTGGTTAGCAAGTAAGCCTGATGGTAGCTAGAGGGGATGGAAGCCTGAGTCCATTGTATTCCCACTTGGATATATTTCCCTGGTTAGGAATCTAGTTTGTAGCATTACAGTGCCTAAATTGTTGAGAGACTAATGGATAGATTGCCCTGGTGAGGAATCTAGTCTAGGACATTACAATGCTTAAACATTCTTCATGGTTCATATAGTTTATATCTTCCTTGTACTTGTATATGATCAATACCTCCCTAGTTAAGAGGAAGCATTGGAAAATGTAACTAGGTTCAGTCTTCATTTAATGTATTTGAGTCATTTTGTAATGTAATTGTCAAAAGAATAAAGAAAATTATTATTATTATTATTGTGACTTATAAAGCATGAGTTTCATGCTTGGGTTGCCATGTTTTAGGTCAAAGTCCCCATTGAGGATTTCCAGGATTTATTCTTGAGTCAATAGAGTCATCGCACTTTTAAAGATACCCTTCTTGGGCTTTTGAATAATGTCAAAAGGTTGTGTATTGATTCAAATGTAATTTATGTAGCCTCCACATCAAGTCAGCCTAGAAGAGATCAAGTCCGCATAAGGACGTCAATTTGACCTCCCTTGAAGCCTATAAATAGAAACAAGTCAAATTAATTTAGAGCACTTCATCTCAACCAAGTTTGATATCTTTAAGGAAGCTGGGAAGTGTGAATTACAAAGTCGGTAAGCCAACATAAGTGCAAGTTGGGTGGAGTCTAAGGATAAGAATAAAATTGAAATTTTGGTGCCTCTATCTCTATTTTGTGCCCTAGATTGAGAGATCGAAGTCTTCCAAGTTTTGCTGATGCCGAAAGTTACTTCATAGTTGAAGTTGCTGGAAGGGAGGTCGAAGATCTATGAGGTTGACTTGGTGTGGAGGGAAGGTTTGGTCTTTGTCTAAGGTGAAGTGTTTCAAAGAATACTATTGAGAGGAAGAGAATATTTACTGGGATTTCCCCTCGAGGGGGGTTTTTCCCTCACAAAATTCCTACATCTGGTGGCCATTGTTTTATGTGCTTTCACTTTGGTAATTGCTTGATGAACTAAAAGAGAGAAGGTATAAAGAATTATAATAGCAAATCAAGAAGATCGTAAGTAATTATCAAGAATAAGAAAATAATTTTTCCTTTCTGGTTTTCTAACACAAGAGGTACCGACCAAAAGACCAAGGCAAGAAACCAAGAGAATGCAAAGCGATTAAGCACGAAATTAACCAAAACCACATATGACATGCCCAACAACTTAGGAAGGAGAGGGAAATTTTCTCAATTTGCAGGAAGAAAAAATAGATTATCGTATTAGGTCTATAGAAGGAGTAAAAGACATATAACCACCACCCTAGCCCAATGACTAGGAGAGATAGGGACATAGAGGAGTGCATGTCCCTTAGTGAACAAGAGAATAACCAGATAATTTCGTGAACCATGCAATTTAACTCAGCATGCGGCAATGCCATTGAAACCCAAATCAAAATAAATATGTTGCATACATACAAGGGATAACTTTTCACAAAAACGAGCCTAGAGACATTAACTACTACGTGGTGGAGGGGATGGTGTCCTGCCCTCCCCCTCTTTAACCATGAACCAACTGTCATCCTTCACGTGATGAGTGGCTTCTGTAGTCTGACACTCGCATTGGGGAATATCTTTATTTTTAATATTTTGTTTCTTAATTTTTATTTTTTCAATACAATAAAAATTAATTTAATAAAATAAAATCCAAATATGTTTAATTAAATAAAACTTAATAAATAAGATAGAATATTATTCTTTTAATTAAAATAAAATTAGAATGCATTTTATTCTATATTTTCGTACTTACTTTTAACAAAATATATATATGAATTTAAAATTTCAATCCATTAAATGTTATATTCAAACATTTTCTAAATTTCAAGGCTTACGATAAATTTTTTGAAAAGGGTATTGAATGTGTTGTCATTGATTTCAAAGAGTGGATTATTAAAGAAAATGTCATTGATAGGTGTGATATGATCACTAAAGTAGATTTCCATAAAGGGATAACTTGCTTTCAATAATGTAGTTGATGAGATCTAAAATGGTCAAACTAATGTCAAAGATTAGAGCCATGCTTTAATCTTTCAAAATGATAGAGGTATTGACCTTGAAAGCATCTCATGGTGTATGACCTTGGGATACCCCATGAAGGACACATACTTACAATATGGTAAAGGTTTCAAAACAAGCATCATGAATCAAAGTTCTTGTGGTAGGAATTGGATCATATAGAAGAGAATCCCATTAGTGTGAATAACATGGTTTTGAATGTTGTTGATCCAAGAAATGACAACAAGAGAGATGGTCCTTTTGTCTCGAGGTGGATGCAGTATCTTTTTACACTGATAAGTGTACCTATTTCAACTCGCGGTGGATGTAAGTTTGTAGAAATTCATTTTTTATTTAAATCAATGGCCACTATAATATTTTAAGGAATATGCTTTAGAAAATGCTTCGTCTGATAGGGCAATCTACTATCAATCTAAGGTTGTGATTTCCTTGAGCCTTGTCCTCTTGCACACCACAAAATAATGTTTAATAGGCATATAAATAACAAAATTGAAAAACTTTCATCCCTTAGGCCTATTTGTTTGCATACCTAGTTGGTGGCCGCTTTGATTCAATCCATGAATATTTCGCTTGGAACATAAGAGTTGCACAAAATAACTCTCCATTTAACAACAAAGAAGATCTTCTAGACCAAACTTCTTCTCCGACTATCTTCAAAAGGACGAACACAATAGATCGCGAAGCTAAGAAGACACCAATGTCCCAAGAATCAGAAGAGATGAAGGAGATGCAAGATAAAGAAAGTTGGAAGACTGTAGAGAAAAAAAAGAAAGCTACAACATCAATCTCGCCAAGAAAGACGAGGAACTAGACAATTAGAAACTAAGAAAGAAAATTATGGGTCCGATAGACCAATTTGGTCTCAGTGGACGATAACCATCATCATCATCATCATCATCATCAATCGACATAGATGCATACCATAGAAATATTTTATTATGCAATTTTTTAGAAATAGGTATTTTACGAAGCCAATACATGGTGCGGTTCATTATTAAGTTGTTTTGATGCTTGGGATGGTTGTGAGATATTGCATTAGAGCAGGTGGAATTGGGTGAGAACAGAACAAGTACCTTGATAGTTGGAATGAATAATTTTTCTTTTGTGACATACAAACACCTTATTTCTTAGCTCTCAGTTCGTGTGCTCATCCCTTTTTTCTTTTTTTCCTTGCTTCGAAGTGGGTGAGCATTTGCTATATATGTGGGCTTTTCCTTTATCTATTGGTCCATATTGTAGAATCAATGTTACAGTAGACTCAAACAAAATCAAATTTTAATTTCCTAATACAGGAACGTGATAACTCTGAATTGCTACATTTTAGAATTGTACTTCACTTTTATGTTTGGTTTAATGTTCATTCTAGTTCCATTTTCACCTTTCCAATCACAATATTTCTAAGGTAAAAGTTGTTTCATAGGTAAAAGTTGTTTCATATCTAGTTCTATCTCATTAAGGAATAAATTTTAATATTGGGAAGATAAGTTCATTTTGTTTTCTGGAAATGGAAACCATTTTTTAATTAACGATCAACCTGTAATGTATTCAAGATGCTCTTACAACTTATTTTTTTATCTACACTAGAGAAAATTAAAAACATAATATTAAGAAGACAAGTAAGGATTGTCGGGGCAATTATATGTGTCGATGGTGCCATGGTCATTATTGCACTTGAATTTTTATGGCCTGGCAATATTGCAATAAAGCAGGTAGATTTGGGTGAGAGAATAATGGGTTCCACCCTCTTTTATTTGCCCACGAAATATTTTTTTTCTTGCAACCGCTTTTAATTGGGGTTAATATGAGGTTATTAAGTATTTGTGGATGTGATTAATATATGACTATTGGCATATATCAACCGCATTTATTAATGTGGTTGTGCTAGTTTGATAAATTTCGCTGAGTCTAGCCATCACTTCCATTTTAGATATAAGACTATCCTTTCCCAAAGAATTTAGTTCATTGTTTACCTTCTTTTTCTTTTTATCATACTCTTCCTCGCCATCTCTCTCTATTGATATACATTTCTTGTTCTCATCTCTTTATTCCTACTCTTAGGTTTCACTATTTACACATGATTATCATTGTCGTCACTTTTGAGCTCTCCATTAAGTTCAGTTTCCTTTTTCTTTGCCCAAAAGATAGAAATAGGCAACAAAAGCATAGCGATATTAAAAAAACCCTCCCATGAAGGATGACTTCAGGGACCCATGCCCATGTCTTTCTCCTTCGGTGAACATAACTAGTAATTTTTTTATTTCTTTCCATTGGGTGTTCCATCTATAACTTCCATATATATCTTTAGATATTTCAAGTTTATTTTGTAGGTTTTTAACGATTGAAGCTGAAGACAGTAGGATTCCAACATTTTTATTTTTTTTATTTTTACCCCCTTTTTAGGTGGATACATCACCAGTGGAAAAAATTAAGATTTTGGTACATCAATCTAAGATTTTAAACCTAACAAATGGAGACTTCACTATGCTACATTTGTATTTTATTTTTATTTTTCCCTTGATTATTTATATTTTTAGTTATTATTGGTTCTTTGAAAAAAAATGTGTATTTTTGTGTTTGCATCTTTGTTATGCAGGTGGCCACAATTTGAGTTATAACATAGGAACACGTCAACGAACTATGTTGCAGTTTTGTTTTTGCTCTAGTACAATTTTGTTTATCTGTTAGGAGGGTTATTAATTGTCCTCAACCCAATTAAGGCTTTGATTTCCTCACAGTCTCTACTTAAGGAAGAAGGAACAAAACTCTTTAGTGTTTGAATTTCACCTCCACCACATTTAAGGAGATTTTTCTGAGTTCGGAGTCTTCTATCCAAATCTGTAAACCACTATATCTTTTGCAACATTATCCATTGTTTTAGACTTTTGTTAGAATTAGACATTGCATTTGAGCCCCACCTAGGCCTTTGCTCCATCCTCCCTTACAGTCTTCATTAGCTGCATCTTTTTCTAGTTGGTTTTTTGCTATTATTTTCAGCCTAGGTATCATATTTTCTTTGTTGGTATTTTCTGCATAAATTAGACTCATAGACCTTAGATCCCAACCCCATTTGGAATTTGATATTTTGTCCCCATTTCCTTGCATTATTTATGCCTTTTTTTTGTTGTTTTTCAGCCTCTTTTAGGTGGGAAGTAGAGTGCCTTTGGAGTTTTCTATTTACTGTTCATTTTAGTTTAAGTAACAGTTCTATCATTTACTTTCCAACAACACTTTTTTACTATTTATTCAAAACTAGTGATATTACACATCTTTGCATACACATTGCACACCCTAAGTGAATGAATGTTTGGTTAATACCTCGAAGCCAAGAATATTAAAAGCAACCACATATTTATTACCAACAAAGATTTAAGCCCACTTGGGCACCTAGAAAAAATAAGAAATCTTATAGTTAGATTAGGGTTGGTGGGGTAGGCATCCCAATAATGCCCACCAATCACAAACATAATGGTTACGCAAATAGGAAGCTTGAAATCATCCATCATCTAATGGTCAAAACTGGTATTTGAGGTAGAAACCCAATAGGCCAAGGATACTGGCGGTTCTCTTGAAGCTCCCACTTTATGGTCAAGAATCCAAGTTCGTAGTTGTCACTCAGAAGTTGACATTCGCTTGCCTCGGTTGGAAAGAGGTAATTGTAGTTTCCATTCCTAGGATTAAAACACCCTATAGAGGTTGTTGTGGGAAGAAACCATCCCTTTTAGCCTACCTTTCACTTAATTCTCTTCTTGTGGACATCAAATCCTGCAAGTAAGAAATTATTTGGAAGGCCATTGGAACATAGAACTAGGATTTGCTTGAGGTGTGGTTAACCATCGAAACATAGAACTAGGAAGAGTGGTATGCAGAGAAGCTATAAAATATTAGAGCTATAATGGTTTGTTGGTTTAGTATTTGAAGGAATTTATGCCTTGGAAGTTTATCACAAAGAGCTTTCCTTCGCAACTGGCCTACTAGATTGGGAGTTATTTCCAGTCAAAGGTAGGTACCTCAAAAGTCAAATGGGTTGAGTTAAAGGTGCCCAAGGGTCAAAGTGGAGACCAAGTTTGGCATCCAAACATAGCTGTAAGAGTAGGTAGCGAATCTTCTAAAGGAGAGCCAGGCAAACATTACCTAATAACACCACACCAGGAAGCATTTTTATTGGCCCAGAGGGAGGCCAATTGCATATCTCATCTCAATGGAAGTTTACCCTAGGTGGTTCAATGTGAGAACATAAGGGAGTACCCAAAATAACTACAACCGAGGTTGATGACAGTGTGGGATGACTAACTCGAAAGAAATATAGTGCACATAGAAGGTGAGGGCTCGAGATGGTAAATGGCATGTTAATGTGGCAGAAACATAGAAATGGAGAGTAGTGCAGTGTAAAAGCTTGAATATGATGGTTTTTCCTTTGAAAATTTAACAAAGTAATTAGTTGAAAAACTCAAGGCTCAATACCCTTTTCTCTCTCCTCCCTAACAGGAATGTGGCGACATTTTATAGGCATGAGATGATGTTAGCATGATGTCGATACAAAGGAAACGTGGTGTGCATATTTCATGTTTTTGGGCACCCTAATGGGCTAAATATGAATGCCATGTGTCACCACTCAAATGGAACCATGGAGCATTGGTTACATCAACATGACAACAATCCTGAAGGGCCTTCCCAAAAGATAAATCCTGGAAGATAAATCCTAGAAGGAAAATCCAAAAAGGTTCACCCAAGAGGAAAAAAGGAGTCATGCCAAGAGTTTTGGCTAGGATAAGATGGATACTTGATTCCAAAAGGTAAATCCCAGAAGGAAAATCCTGGAAGGAAAATCACTGAAGAAAAATGCTGGAAGGTTTACCCTAGATAATGAGCCTGAGAGACATTGAATTAATCTCAGAAGGTTCACCCAAAAGGAAAAGAAAGGTTTGTTGGGAGTATTGGCCAAGATAACAGAGCTGAGAGATGAAACTATTAGTTGATAGTTAGTAGTTCCGCCAAATGATGGAAGACATACCCAAGTCATGATTTTGTGAAGGTCTCGTGTGCTATTGTGAATGAGGGCCTTTTTGGCCAAATGAAATGAAAAATCATTTTGGGCTAAGGGCTTACCACCTATGGATATGAATAGGTCAGAAGCTAGATCTACAATTTAGTGTCAAGGGAAACTACAAGGGTTGTTGCATCAAGGACCATGTTTGAAGTAAAATATGGAAAAGGCATGGTGGGAAATTAATAAGCATGTAATTACTTGCTAGAGTAAACAATTTAACTCAGAATTAATTCTCAGGATGGATAAATGCTTAGGTGCCCATTCTTAGAATTAATTTTATTGTAGAGGCCAAGAATTAAAATGGGAAGGCATGTTTGAGTGCACTATCAGATAGAGTGGAT
This sequence comes from Pinus taeda, assembly GCA_000404065.3. Classification (NCBI taxonomy): domain Eukaryota; kingdom Viridiplantae; phylum Streptophyta; class Pinopsida; order Pinales; family Pinaceae; genus Pinus; species Pinus taeda. The sequence goes on from APFE030064068.1 coordinate 56,946, forward strand.
GACAGAATGATGGCTAATAGAGATAGAAATATCCCCTTTGCAGCAAAGGAAAAAAATGAAGGATTGTAATTGTGTAGTTGGCGGATGTAGCATGGGTTGAGTATAGAGCTTAGTGTGACTATTTGTGCTTCTCTAAGAGACAGAGAGTTCATATGAAAAAGATAAAGGTCAAGAGTTCCTGAGAACTAGTCAAGTTAGAGAGCTATTGAGTGTTTATTATCTCAGGGATGAGAGGAGAAGAACTGAATGTTGTTGTAATGTGGACTAAGTGTTGTGTGGGTTGAGTAAAGTGAAATATACTAAGAAAAACATAGGGTCAAATGCAGAGGAGAACTTAGGGCCAAGTGAATGATAGCAGAGCTTAAAATATGTAGAGAGGATACCATTTATAGTGAGTATTAGTTTCGCTGATGAGTGTGGGTTGGCGCCTCAATCTTAGGGAGTTAGTGCTTCCATCCAGTGGGTCTTTAAGGAGAGCTTGGAGGTTGTGGCTCCTACAAGTGGGTGCTTACATAAATGCATGAAGTTAGTCAGGTATCCATAGAAATGGAGTTGGTGTTTGTTTCTAGTGGGTTCTAACAAAAAATCTAAGGGAGTTGGTGCTTCCTGTGAGTGGTGGTTGACAAAGACTTTTGATGTAAACAAAGTAAGATCTTTCATTTTACATCATAATGAAAACCAAGTTTTGGTGTTTTTTCTCCCAAAAGATTTTGAACTTTTTTTGTTGATGGTTTACATGAATGGTTTCAAAGCTTAAATGAAAATATAAATTGGTATAAAATATTAGCTTAGTCTTAATACTAATTTTCCATCCCCCCCACTAAGTATTAAACATTGTTTCCAACATAGTTGAAATAGGTTGAAGGGAATTATTTGGTAGATAATACTTCTCTAAAATCACTACAACTTTAGAAGCTAGCTCAATATATAAATAAATTTTGCAAAATATCCTCCTAAATGTTTGTGGACACAATACTACACAAACATATCTTTCAAATATTGATAGATATGGTATTAGGAGAATATTCAAATGAGGTTACATCCCATAGGTTTTATGATTTTTAATGGAATATATCATATACTTATTCATGATTATCAAATGGATTCCCACCTCCTATCTCTCATTAAATACTATAAATTTTGACATAGTTAGAAACAAATTGTTTATCTAATGTAAATATTCTATTTTATGTAGAACCGTATTCAATATTGGAGTCATCATGTAGGACAACTTTAGAATTGAAGAGAGCTAAAGGGAAAGAAATTTTACTTGAAGAAAATATCATTTCATGGTCTTTAGATAGCTCCTAGAAAGGATAAATATCTCTAGTTGTGCTTCTAAAATATCTTAAAGAGCCACTAGTTTTAAGAAGCAGTAGTCAATTGGAGAAATTTATGGATATTCCCAATGTGATTATTAGGAATGTTGAACTCAAGGATAAATCACAATCTTCATATGGAGACTATGTCTTGAATAATGGGGAATAAGTTTGATTTGGAAGCAAAGCTATGCCTGAAATGGTGTGTAATGTGGCTTTAAATACTAAAAGGCATAAATGTTATGCAACTAGACTTGAAAAAGAGATGTACAAGAGTGATGAGGAAAATAAAACAAATGGTGTTTCTGAGGCCTCTTTATCTAGTGTCAACAATGGTATAAATCTACAAGAAATTTTATCACTTGTTTCTAAGACATAGTTACAAAACACATGTAAATATATAGCAAAAGATGGATTTTCAGATAAGATGTACTCACTTGTAGAACGTTTTTGAAAGAGGCTGGCAAGTATGCCATTTGTTTGTAGTAAAAACTTGATTTTTGAACTAGTAAAGTTGGCTAGTGTGGTAGCTATGGATGTCATTGAAGGACTTGACATTATGTTCCATATTCGAAGAAGAGACAAGCTTGATCCTCCAAAAAAGTTTTCCTTACAAATGCTACAAAAGAACATGATCATTTGAGGAATGGTTTTGGTCACACAACATTCATTTTGGATAGATCTGGATTGAAATTTCTTTGCGATATTGTTGCAAAATGGAGTACAACCAATATTTTGGAGGAAGCCAAGGGTAAATTTCAAAGCATTAATCACAAGATATATAATTCATTGTTAAAGGCCTTTGTCGCACTAAGTGCTGGAAATATATCTTGGTATCTAGTTCATGCATCTTCTAGTAGTGCTTCTTCAAGAGGTGTACACGCTAACACCGTGGATAAATTTCTTGCATGTTCTTATAAGTGGAAGTAGTAAGGAAAATGAATAAGCCTCACTTTCACTACAATTTCTATTTATTGCATTTGAAGTAGGTGAAGAGAAAAGTAGTGTTCATGTTCTAGCAATTATGTCTATTATCGAAGGAGAAACACTGGAACACCTTCCACCTATTGAAAGCTTGGGCCATGGGTAATGTACTTAGGGTTTTCAGCATTAGTTGTAATATATCACTATTATGAGAAAGGAAACTTTTTGGGGCTAATATTCACAGGTGGGATAATTTTCTATACTTTTTCCAGAAAACATATTCGCCAATTTCCATTTTTTATAAAAATGATTCACCAATGTTTTATAGTATGAAATAATTTTACCTTAAAAATCTCCAATATATTATATAGACTAATATAATATAATTAGCAATTTATATATTTTTACAAAAATATCATCAATTTTTTTCAATTTTTCTATTAGAGGTTACTAAAATTCTCCAAGGTTTCTAAACTTTCAAATAGATATCCATCCTTAAAATTTTCCTTCATTGGGAGAGTGTAGAACAAAATGAAAATGGGAATGGAAGTATGTCCTTAGAGGAGTGGAATTTTGGTTGTGCTTCAATTACACATACATATTTTAACCTTTTGCAACATGCATGGATTTCTAATGTATAGGAAGGGAATGCTTGTCAGGTACTACCTTCACCCTTGTGTTGAAATGAAGAATCTATACTAATGCATCAATTTTGAAGTATTCTAATGAACCCAAATTAGTGACATCACATATTATTTCAGAAATTTTACAAGTTTAGGAAAATCTTAAGTTCAGTATAATCAATTGCATTGATTCTAATATTGTGCTTATCTCTCCATCTAGCCAACAGACACTAGATTTTCATCTAATGGTCAAACTAAAGGGAAATGAAAATATTATGAATTTGTCACGAGAAGGGGGAGGGGGAAGTTTAGGATGCATAGGTACAAAACAAAAACTGAGTTTATGTCTTCAAAAAATGGGAATGTTAGTATCCTAATATGACCTTGTGATCCAGAAAATTTTATAGAGGATAATTTACATTATGGTCATTTGTTTCACATGATGGTAGAATGTCACAATGATGTTAGGATGCTACATAAGCTATATGTTGGAGAATTCTACGTGTGCATTTGAGATCTAGTATTTATAAGTAGTTTTGGATTTCTTGAGGGAAAGAAATTTCAGGAAGGGAGGACTATAATGTCCATTTCCAAGAAGAACAATTTAATTGCTCATTTTCACTTGGAAAGAAAAGAAACATTAAAATATGGAATGGATATTTAATGTAAAATGGGTTATAAAGGGAAAATTCATGGTATTTTAGTGACCCATAGTATTTGGAGGAGAAAATTATTAAAATAAAGAAGAGATACCATTCATGCAATGATTGACCATTGATATTTTGATCATTGTTTCAAGAACTAAAATAGTTTATGGGGCCCCATCAAAAGTAAAATCATCTAATATGTGAATTGATGTTGTTTAATTCAACCATGTAGGTTGTTGGCAGTCCAAACTACATGTGTCCCAAACTTATTGCAGATATCCCTTCTGGCCTCAAATCAGATATCGCTTATGGCATCAAATCAGATATTAGAGTGCTTGAAATTTTCTTGATATAGGGACTGATGTTATAAATGATAATGTAGTATGGAGTGTGCTTGTATGTCTTTTATCAAATAAACTTCCCAAGTGCAATTATTTGGTTTCCTATTTCGCATTCCATTAACTATGTTCTCCACAACTATTAAGAATAGGATACATGATATCTCTGTGAAAATCTTTGTTTCCTTTTTCTGATTCCATTAACTATGTTCTCCACTGTTATTAGAGAATATGATACATGACATATTTTTTTAACTAATATGAATATTAACATGGTTGACTACATTGACCTTGCAGACTCTGCATTAATACCATATTCAACTATATATATATAGATATTGCGGTGGAAATGAAATGGAGCAAATATTAAAAAGCAATTTTCTGTCTTTGTTTTATTTTTTCTTTTACAGGATATGGGGGACTCATTAGCAAGCTAAATCGTTAAGCTCTTGGTACATTACCTAGCATGTACTCTTTGTTCTTGTAAGTGACAATTGGCATTACATATATTATTTTCTAAATCAATTTAGTCTATTAGGATGTACGATAATTTTCTACTCAATGTAGTTTAACAACTTTCATTGACCAAAGATAAAATGGTAATTATAGCATCGGTTTGACAATTTAGTACTTAACCTCCTTCATTGTTTGGGAATTGTCTATTAAAAAATGCTAAAAAAGATTAACCTTTAATTGCTTTATCTTTGTGATATGTATCTATTGTTCCCTTCCTATAATCTCGAAAGATTTGTTTTCCCCTTAACTAATATCGATAGAAAATACATATATAAAGGTTGTGGAACTATTAACTCATTAAAAAAATCAATTAAAAAGGTTATCATTAAATAAATCAATTTCAAAAATTTCATATTTCAATTTTCAAGAGTGAAATATCGGAAGCATTTTTTAAATCCCACTGATTTAATTCCTCGTAACTATATTTTTAACGCCATCATCTTTGTTGAATGTCCACCATGCATACCTTGCCCAGAGACCCATTCACATATACAAAAAATGTAGAACAACTAGTAGTATATCGTGCTCATTTATTTCCCAACATTTAGTTCTAGTTCGTACATTTTTACCTTTAGGAAGCTTACGGAGTTTGAAGGGATCAACTTGTTGAGTGTGCTCACTTTTTCGGCTTTGAACTAGCCTCCATCCACTTGCTAAATCATCCATAGTGTAAATACGCCCAATGGGATACTCGCCATAATCGGCATTGGCATCCTTTGTATCTGACCTCTGAGATATGGCATAACATGTTCCGAATTTGGAGGATATCATACATCTCCCTAACATGCTCATGACAAGGAATTTACAGAAGTTACGGGAGGAAGGCGGAACATATGTAGGAAATTTCATTAAATGTCGAGCAAACATTGTGTTCTCTTCTCCTCCCACTACCCACACGTTGCTTTGAAAGTCGAAGCGCATGGGAACGAGTGCGCTAGTATCATTGTGCATGTATGTACCCAACTAGTAATATTTACTAGATACATTTTTCCTTTCCACAGGATAGGTGTAACATATATGTTGTACGGACACTCTGGAAGAAGTGACCACTTTTCAGAGTTTACATTTAAGGAAAACATTGTTGCACAATTTCTACGGGTACCCAACAACACTATCAACCGATCTCCGACTATTACTTTCCTAATCCGATTAGAAAAATCATTGTGGAACTATCCAAAGCCCGGAATGAGCTATCAAAGTTTTGGTCTGAATTTAGTATGTAACAGAAGGGATGTTGCCGATCATCTCTACTATTCCAGAAAATAATTTTATTGTTTTAGATGCCTTTCCAAAAGACTTCTTATTTGATGGTGTATGATGTCCACAAGTAGGGTTGACAAGATGAAGGTGGGGTAGAGATATGGTTACTTCCAACACCCACCCCTATAGGTTGTTTTGCTAAGACTAGACACTAAGGTTACTTTCATCCCACAGGGGTGGTCAAATGATGGTATTCTTGGTATTTAGTCAACAATTTGGAGCCCTGGAACAACGAGTTGGATAACCTCGTGGATAGTTGCACACATTGAGACCCAAGCCTCATACCCTATGAATAAGGTTTCTTGTGTGCACCAGTTTTGGACATGGGATTGTGAATGATTTCAAGCTCCCTATGAGGACAATTTTCTATGTCTTGGTGTAAGTGATGAATGGGAGTTTTTGGAATCCTATTCCACAAATCCTAAACCTAACTACTAGATTATTTTGCCTTATTTACCAAGTGGCCTTAATCTATGTGAGTTAACTTATTGTTAATGTGGAGTGCTTCGAGTCTTAGCTTGCAACATGTAGCTAAGATCACATTCTCTTAGGGTGTGAGTGCATGCATAATGTTCCAATGGATGAGTTAATTGAGTGTGTTTTATGATGCCAGTGCTACTGAAAGATAAAGTGCATAAACTGTAAATAATACTGGAAATGAACAATAAAATAAAAAATGAGTTGAAGCAGACAATTCTCAACCAAAAAGGGCTATGAAGCAGCAACAACAGTGATGGAAAAAACAAGTGACCCAAAGGAAAAAACAAGAGGCAAAGTGTTGGCAAATAGCAGAAAAGAAACTCAAGAGAAAGGATGATTCTCAAGAGGATCCTAAAAAGAAAAGCATCACAAGTCTCATAAAGAAACAAAGAGTTGTTATTATGGCCTAAAAAGGACTAAAAAATGATGGAAATAATATTGGAAAACATTAGCTGAAAGTTATATAAACTATACTCCTTAACTAAACATTTTTTCTCCTAAATGGCACCGGTTTATTCTAAACACTAAGGTTCTTTTTCCTTCCTCAAAATGAGAAAAATACTAAGAGAATATAGGCCTAGGGGTGACCAAGAATAGAATGGAAACCCTTCCCGACACATACGCAAAACTCTCAGCCAAAGGGAGAAAATGATGAAAAAATTCTAGAAGAAAGGAGGACATGGATTTTGAACTGTTAAGTCCAACCAGATGTAGAAATTAGTCAAGAAAGTGTGTTTCTAGGGTGCCTTGCTCATCCAAAATTTGTTCTCTCCTAACGAAGGTCCTACTCGGTAGATCTATTTCATATTGTGCCATCTCCTCTGTGGTTGGTACCTGTGATCTGCAAAAAAGACATGGAACCCCAATAGAAGCAATAATTTTCTAGCAAAGGGTAGAAATCCTTAAAAACGTTGAAACAAAAGTTATGAAGGTTATGAATTAAATCAATTGAGTCACCATTCGTTGATGACTAAATACCTAGTGGAGTCACCATTTGTTAGTATTGAAAGTTTTGGAATGTGTACTAAAATTATGCACGTAAGTTGCTGGCGACAAACACCCTCACAACAAATGATCACTGCTAATATGCTCACTAAAATTGCAAATCAAATGATGAAAACTTTGGAGCAGATAACATGAAAATATATAAAAACATACAACAAAAAATTATATATTAAGAACCCAATGGAAACAGTATAAATTTATCTTTTGTATTAAAAATAATAATCTTTAGACCTAATGAGGAGAAAATGTATACTTGGGTCTACAAATCAATCTTTATGGGATGGGTACTTGGAAACTATTCACTTTATCTTCAACTCTTTATCTTAATGTATGCTATGGGAAAAAAGGGTGGTAACAAAGGCTTGAAATCAAAGGTGGGAGCCCAAATGTCACATGATGATAATAGGGACAATGAGAAAGGTCATGGTGAAGAATGAAGAGAGAACCCCTTTATTTAGAGCAACATATTTAGATAGATTTAGATTTAGAAAGTAATAAAATATTATAGACTAAATCAAAATATAGTTGTTATGAATACTTTATTATATATTTGAGAGTTAAATATTATTAGTAATGATTAAATATCTTTATTTATCAAGTGGTTAGATTAATTAACAAATAAAAATGATTTATTAATCACTTTGTGAGGAATGAGTCAAAGCAGATTTGAAATAATTATTAAATAATGGTTTAATAGTTACTTCATGAGAGAAAATAGGGGATAAATATTGAATAACAAATAAATAATGAGTTATTTAAATATTCTAGAGTGGTTGACAAAAAATTGGTTAATAAATAATAATTAAATAATTATTTCAAGAAAATAATAAATAACTAATGATTTATTTAATTAATCTCCATGGGTTTCTTCAATTTTAATGAGAAATAATTTAGGAAAATTGTTCTAAGGGGAAAGTGGGTTTTAATGTGTAAAAAACCCATCCTAATTAGTGTATTTTGATCAACCTAGTAGGAAATGGATAGGTGATCATTGTTTGGGTCATAACAATTATATTGACTTGTTGTAGACCTTTGATGTTCCTCCGAACCATAGACCACATTGTTCATCTTCTCTCTGTAACACCCTCCTCCTACATCTACCCAAGCAATTGGCTAGCTGGGGTAAACATGCGATGAGAAGCCACTATGATAAGACTCAACCTCTTCGGTAACCTTAAGGAAATGGAATCGACAAACCAAGACCAAATAGGCCTCCCTTAGGTGCTTCAAGACCCCCAAGAGCTAATCCACCAGTCTAGGTGCCCAACCCCTGAGTAAACCTAGCATCTCAATGAACTAAACCTAAAATTTCTCCCATGACAAGGGATGCTTGTGACTGGAACCCTATTGTCGCTCCCACAATGCCTACAAGGGAGAGACTAGAGTCTTTCTCAGCCAGTTTTGTGCCAAAGACTACGATATTTAAGCCACTTTTCAGGGATAGTCTCCAAACTAATGCCTAAAACTTAATGAGAATTTCCAAGACAATAAATTACAACAAGGAAAATCCTCTAACACAAAACTTGAGCAAGGGCTTGACCTAACTAAGCCTAACCATGATAGAAAGTTTGTTAAACATTTAGTAAATATGCAACCTACAGGAGTAAATAACATATCTGAGCATAGGGGTCTCATACTTATCTAAAATTCACCATGAAGCATTTTTTCCTTATAACTTTAACTACCATTCCATCCATTAGGTCATAGATGCATTGTTCATTCATTTACAAGTAAAAACATGATGAGCACCATACATAACTGTTGTCATAAAACATATCCATAACCAACATAATAGGAATAGAAATATAAATGAAATCATATCCATATACACCACATATAATACATCATAATACTCATAGAAATACTAAGAGAAATAACTATTCATTAATGATGCAAAATCCAAACCTAGGATGGGACTTCCACATTCAGAATGGTTGAGCCAAATATCTCTTCAGCCATTCACGCTTGTGCCATATTCCAAGAATGAATGTGGGATATCATAGAACACATCAATCAAAAACCATCAAGGGCTTCCATAGGCCATCCACCTCAAGCCATCAAACAGTGATTCCACCTCATGGATGGACATCATCAAACCATCATCTGATCGATCTTTCTCTCATCCTTCCATGGGTTTAGAGTGTTTGTTCCAACCTGGCTCCCATCACAAGTAACTCAACCCACAACTAGTGTCGACCTCTAGAGTGTTTATCCAACCAAGGCTCCAAGATCAGTAACTCAACCCACAATTGTTGTCATGCTTCTAGAGTGTTTGTCCAACCAAGGCTTCCAAGACTAATAACTCAACCCAAGTTGTTACAGGGCTTCTAGACCGTTTCTCCAACCAAGGCTACAGGACTAGTAACTCAACCCAAACCATTATAGGGCTTCTAGAGTGTTCGTCCAACCAAGGCTTCTAGGAACTAATAAATCAATCCAAGCTAAGGAAACATGAGAACCAACCAAAACAAAACAAGGAAATAAAGCCACAATATCCATGGCTATCCAAGAAATGGTAAGGCTAGGAAAATCAATTGTCAATCTAGACTATCCTCCATGCCAGTGACATATCATATCCAAGAAACCACATGTATGTGCCATGCACACCAAAAATAGTGAGGAACATATACATGCAACTCGATACCTGCAAGAAAAATTGTTGTAGCTTCTGATCATAATGCCCTCTTACACTTTCTTGCACCACCTTTTCCTTCTTGCTCCAAAAATTCAATTATGCCACACACTCCAAGGGAGCTCCAAGAAAACTCTAAGTATCTAAGAGTATGAGAGAGAGAATATAAGAGAGCTCCACCAAAAACTATCAAAAGCTTGCCAACTGATCCTTAGAAGAATTTTAGTGAATGAGGCCTCTATTTTCTTAATTTTCCTCCTCACATGCAATCTGTGACCTTTCAACTCTTTTTTCTCCTAATTTCCATTATTTTCATAAATAAACGCCAGTTAATGCCTCATGCCTTTCCAAAACCTTAGCCATTTCCTTTTCCAATTCCCTCAGCCATAATAAACTGAATCAACACCCACTAGGATGTTTCTCCCACCACTCATCTTGGAATACGTGTCCCATCAACCATGGCCTTATAGATTTTTTACATGGAATTTTCTCCAGGTCTATTACATAACCCTCCCCCTTGGGGGAACATCATCCTCGATATTCAATGACACCTATAATCATCAAGACTTCTGAAGAAAACATACTGCCCATGGAGCTTTACAACATAGCTCATTGCAGTATTTACAATGACCACTGCTGAAACATGATAAAAATACCATTTACTAGAGCTTTATAACACATCTCATTACTGTATTTACAGTAACCACATATACACATACATATTTTCTTCCACGAACTGTTGGGTAGCAGATCCCCTACGTAATGGTTTTGGGGCTTAACGCCCACAATTTCAGGTAAAAGTATGGAAAAGGTTCCACGAAGTGCATGGAGCGTGAATTGTAACAGGTCAAGTCAAAGGTTTGTTCACCTGAAAATATGTAAAATAATAGAAAGAGAGTCAGCCTGCCCATGGTCCACAGATCATGGGAATGTATAAATAGAGTGAGGCTCTAAGGGTAGAAAGTAGTTTCTTTAGTAGCTTTGATTAAGATCTGAAGTGCATGGGTTTATGAAAGCAAGAGTGCTCTGAGTATGTAAGTTCGAGTAGTGGTTGGTAGTAGTTAGAGTAGGCTCTGCAACTATGTGCATAGAGGCTTGGTAGAGTCCGCAGCAATGTGTGTAGACCCCTGCAACTGAGTGCGTAGGGCGGAACTAATTGTAGTGAACTGAAGATTTATAAAGATAAGTTTTTTTTTTTCTTGAATTATTGTGCATCTAGCTAGAGATCTATATGTTTATGCTTATGTTCTGATTTTATGCATATTTGTACGTTGTGCGCACTGTTTATAACTATTGAATGCTTGATTAAAGACCTTAAAGAACTAGATTTTATCTATTCTAATCACAATATTAATAAGAATCTAAGAAGTGCCTCATCACTGAGCTATGTGAAGGCCTGACAGCTGTACGGAGTAGCACGAGTGCGCGGGTTGGTTCGCAAACCCTCCAGACCCCCATCAAGACATCACTAGGGTGCAGAAACCTAGTTCAAGCACCCTACCATACTACCTTGGGTGAGACTTTAGTTCGCACTCTGCGGATTGATGTTGAAAGGGCCGATAGTGCAAGATTTGTTTGGGAAAAACACTCTTGAACCTGGATCGGGCCCATCAAGCCAACAAATGGTTGCATTGCTGGGACCGGGATCTGCCAAAGGGATGTCTGACGTTAGAACATTGGAACCCTATGAAGAAAGAGATTGAAGATTGGTTGGATCGGAAGCTTCACAAGTTCGTGATACAAAAAAATAAAACTTTGCAGATATCTGAGAAGAGGTGGCCGGATCGCTACATTTACACGAAAATCCATGAGATCTTCTTTGTGTCTTTCTCATTAGAACTGCATGATTGGATTGTGTGGCTAGCAGACAGCTAGGGAAGGTGCAAGCTTGATCAACCCATAGTGTGGATGCCAGAGTTGGTGTGCAGGCTAGAGGCATTGGAAGATAAAATTGCACGGGCAGTAGATCATTGGCTGGATCGAGTAATAGGAGGGTTTATCACTAATTTCATGATAGACACAACTGTGAGCTACAGTGAAGCAGAGAAGCATTTTCTCAAGGGACCGCAAGGTAGGTACATCAAATCTCTGAATACCTAGATCAAGATGTTGTTATGTGAAAAAGGGTGATGTGAATCCATTAATGAGTGGAACAATGCAGAGTGGGAGGGCCTACAAGGGTATCAAAGGGTTAGGAAATAGTCCGTTAATTTGAGCACACTTGGGCTTCTCCAAGAAGTGTGATCAATTTGATAAGGCAATACATTCCACAACTATCCTCTATATTAATACCACCACTGGCATCACCTCCTTCACCCCCATCTTCGCCCACACCACCTCCACAAAACCAGAAGTTTAACATGGCTAGCACGATCAAGTTGCATATATTTAGAGGAGTAGGAAGCGAAGATCCAGATAAATTTTGGTTCATAGTAAGAGCATTGTGGGAAGTGCATGGAGTTATGAATGATAACACTAAGAAGGATACCCTGGTAAGTGTGCTAAAGGATCGCGTGATGACTTGGTATATCAAGCACTCAAATGATCATCCAAACGCTGAAATTGTAGAAATCCAGATCACATTAAACAAGGAATTTAGCCAGCCAAAATCAAAGATGCGGTCGATCATCAGATTCGAGGAGATCGCAATGCTTCTAGGTGAAACTCCTTGGGATCTGGATCAGAGGTTGAAAAGCACAATCCATGAAGCTAACATGACACTGACAGATGCACAACACTGCATGTGGTTTGTGGTGTCTTTGACAACACATTTGAGGATGACGTTATCACAGTAGAAGATTTCAACCCAAGCAAAAGAATTGGAAATATCGATGAGGTTGCACGAAATTCCGATATAAGATCCTGGGTTGGGAGTCCAACAAATCCACACACAACTACAAAGCCTATGCTTGGAGATGCAGAGTTCGAAATAGGATAGGGCACCCCAGACAGAAGCACGAGAAGAAGTGTGGTGCATAAAATCTAGAAGCCAGGGCCACCATAAGGATCATTGTTTGGTATTTGCGAACTATTTGGTGGGGGGGACAAATGTCGTTGAGACCAGAGGCAGAGACAAGACCAAGTGCGGCGCCCGTGCTCTGGTGCATGATCTATCAGGTGGGAGGAACGCACACAATAGACAAGTTTCATCTATTGCAGAAGTTTACACAGAGCCCCCAGCCGCTATTTTGCAATTTTTGTAGATTGGTGGGCCACAATGAATGAAACTGTTGAAGTTATGAATTGTTGATGGATCAAAAACCTAAATAGAGGATGCAAACTGAGGTGCGAGGTCAAGATTCGACCGTCGCAATAGTGCATGGTGGGTCCCAAGGATGAGGACGGGGATGAGGAGGAATGGGACTCGGACGAGGCTGTGGAAAGTTAATCTGCTATAATTGTGGAGGACCCGGGCACTACGCGCATGACTATACGAACCTGACCAGAACATGTTGTCCATATTGTTATCAGTTTGATCATGAAGTGGTATATTGGCCCACTCTAATTGCACAGATGTGTGAGAAAGGAGTGCTTCAAACTACTCCAATGCAGAACATCCAAATGATGAGGTCTGAACCACATGAAGAAGACCCCAACATGAACATGGTGTTCAGAAGCGGTGCAACCACAAGGGAAGATAAGGGGAACCAACTTGAGGAGAATACATGGGTTCGAAAGGCCCCTACAAATCAACCTGAGTTTGACTTGGAACGTGCAAAGGAAACATTTATGGAAGCTAAGAAGAGCTTCACGAAGGCCTCTACTTGAGGTAGTAAGGATCAAACTGAACCAGAAATGGATCCTTCTATGCTAAATACCTTTTTAGAGACATGCATGAAGCTACTATGGGACAATAAAACAATTAAGGGATTACAGGATCTAATAAGTAGGTGCACAGGGTCGGGCGAACCACGTGTGGTCTGAAAACTAGGAAAGCTTGCTTTGTGCACCGGGCAGGAAATGTGATTGACAACACAGATTGGTGACTTTGAGATGGATTAGGTCATCCTGGACTTAGGTTCAGATGTGAATGTGCTACCTAAATAGACATGGGAACGCATGGGCTGACCCGCATTACAATGGTCTTATATTCAATTACGGATGGTGAACCAACAAAAGATCTTTCCCATGGGGAGATTGCAAGGAGTGATAGTGGACATCGAAGGTGCAAGCACACAAGTAGATTTTGAGGTAATAGAAATTGTGGATGACAGTAACCCTTACCCCACATTGTTAGGGATAGACTGGCCATGGACATGAATGGAATCATCAACCTAAAGTGATGAAAAATGATATTCAAGAAAAAGTCTCTACGTGTAGTAGTTCCATTGGACCTAGCCGAAGGAGCGGGCTACACTGAACCTGTGTGCGATGAGGATAGTGACGATGAGCTGGACTGCATCTATGAGATAACAGCGCAAGATTAGGATTGATTGAATCCAACAGTAGATGAGAGAATATCATGGGAATGCAACAGTTTCTACATGACAAATTCAGATGAAGAGATAGAGCAATGGCAGAACTGATTGCATGAAGTAACAATGCTAAATTGTAATATGATGGTTAGATCATTGTGACACGTGACGACTGAAGCAAGGGAACTACTAACCGATGAGGGCACATTGAACGTGGAGGAATCCATATACCATTGTGAAAAGATGATACTAGAACGGAAGCAGCACTGTGTGCAAACAGAGGTGCTACGCGCGATAACAGCACAAGGGTGGAATACACGTCAGAAGACTAGGTGGACCTGGCATGAATGTAGAAGGTGAGCATGTGTACGATTTGGAGGAAAAATTGGTTTGAGCATCCACTGGCGGCATAGGATGAAGATGTATGTTGTGCAATTGCCTACCTGACTAAGAATAAAAAATTAGAATCCACCATGACAACAAGAAAAGCGACACATTCCGCTAGCTTTTCACAGCAAAGGAATCAGAAAAATAGTTGGGAGCATGAACAAAGTTCGCTAGATAAAAAAAACCCATAAGAATTTGCACATACCAAGGGCTCGATGGGTAGATAGGACCATGGGAAAAAAGAGGGGTGAGAAGGTGATCCTATCATTGATATGCCAAGATGAAATCAGGAGGACAATGGAATCTCTCCAGACCAGAACCCTCACAGTTCGGATAGGATATGATGACCGGGGAAAAGGAATTCGAGAGTTACAGGAATCCATTTGGTGTGAGATCTTGAAACTTCATGAACTCGATGAAGAATGGACACGACTAAGGAGGAAAAGCGTGATATTGCATGAAAAAATCAGCAAACTAAACACTGGAGTCACATAAGTGGACCACGCGAAACCAAGGGGACCAGGCCTGGCTAGCCCTACTACTGCATTAAAACAAGTTGCGACCCTGCTATCATGGCTACAACTACACCTTACTAAAAAAGGGAGCATAGAACGTGATGCACTACTAGATATAAAGGTACTCGAATGGTGCTTGTAACCCGAGCTAGCAGGGAAGTGGAAGTCTCACTCGTGGGGTGCGACCACCTGACTATCTGTGGAAATCATAGTCTTAGTGCTCCAAGTAGTTGAAAGAAGATGCGGGACTATAAACAAGTCTACCCGAGAGCTGCGTGGAAAGGATGTTCCGCGCAGGACCAGTTGGTCATCCGGATCGCGGTTGCGCATGAGAGGTTGTGCTGCTGTGTGGAAAGGTTGGGAGGTGACCGCTAATGTCACTATTCATGACAAGAAGTTTGATTTGCGGTAAAGAGGAGTGGGCGACAGGCCATTAAGATTGGAATTCCGAGCTAGATACAAAAATATCAGCCACCAAGAAGATATTAATGACTCAAAAGTGGAGGGAAGGGTCGAATTCAAATTCACACATTCCTATAAAAACCCTTGGGGTAGCCCGAAAACAACACAGATATTCGCGATTCAAGCCAGTACAAAATAGCAAGCACCCAACTACTTGGCCACCCATGATTATGTACCTGAGTGAATCCAGGATAGAAACCATGTCTAGAACCAGAGTAAGGTTCGTGGAAGAGCCCTATCTGACCTAGGAGGAGCCGGGAGAGGCGGCCACTGCCACAGAGGTTCCAATGTCCCCATGCACGTCATGACCCCAGAAAAACAAACAAATTATGGGGCCTATCCGGGCATCACTGTGATTCAGAAAATTGTCAATGGTAGAAAAGGGTAAGGCAATCACCACTGAACTCGAGGAGGAAGAGGAAGATTTACAAGGCCTGATCGCTTAGATTGAAGCACAGGATGAGGAAGAGGAAAATGTTTCCCAAGTACCTTTGGTGATAACACTATCACCATATATCTCTCTGTGGAAAGGTACAACCAAGATACCGAAGGACCTGGAGGCCACGAAGAGTACACTCCAGACCTCGCTTCTTTTGGATGAAATAAGGTTTGACAGTTTGCCACTGGTCAAGTACCGAATATCAAGTTCAAATATTTGGATCTAGCGGACAGTGAGAAGTTCCCCCAGTTGTCGATGGAGAAATTGTTGCAACAGAAGTGGGTACAGGGTGTAGAGAAGGTGAGATTACTCAATCTAAGGTGGATACCCCACTATCACCATGGGGCCATCACAATTTTTGTTATCTGACAGTTACTATGTCTAGTACATGATGGGTATCTCTGGCTGGAGGAACTGATTCACATCATGGCCAATTTAATACACCGAATTTCCCAGCTACCTACTAAAGGAAAGATCCTGTAGACATAGTTGGAATGAGTAGTGACATGGGCCTCGCAGAAGCCATGAAGGCTAAATATAAGCTGGAAAAGGAGAAGCAAGAGTATGTAACAACAAGCATCAAAGACCGATGGGTGTGCATCACCACCCAGTTAGTGGCTGGTAAGCTCATGAGGAAATGTCGCGTAGATGAGGTGCCAACCTCTATCATTGTGCTCGTGGAGAAATGTGCAAAAGGGGTTCAGTTCAACTAGGCATAGTTTATCTGTGATGATGACGAATTGTTGGGAAGCCCAGGAGCATGGTAAGACTTTCCATTATGCATGGTTACTCCTAACAATCCTACTCATTTCCAGAGAGTTGCCAAAGGGTAGCAAGTTTCCTGACATTGACAAGAACCTACCTGAAGCCATGCATTATAACTCACTCCGGGCTACGAAAGATTCCACAAGGATTCATGAGATCAAGGTGTTTTGGATATTCATGGAGGCGAGTATTTGGATGCAGATCAACTGTAGACCGTGGTTATCCCCAATAGTATACAACCATTTGCAAAGCGTGGCTGAGTTCAAGGCGGATATACATAATTTTTATATTCGGGTGCGAAAGGATCCCACTCGAACATAGGTGAAGCTTCCATTTAGTGCAGTGAACGATGCAATTTTCAAAGGAATGGCGACATGGGCCCCAGAGTGACGCACTCCGGACTTGGCTGAATTAGAAAATATTGTAGCTTAGTAGCGAAAGAAGGGACATCAAGTTGTGCATCATAAAGTTGGTGGAAAGAACACGTCAAGAATAGAAAACACCTATGGAGTGGGAGGCGATCGAGGCAGAAGAAGATACCATCACTGTGCCCACCGAGGAGATTGTGGAGGAAATTTCCATGAAGCAGGACAAATAGGGGGAAGTGGAGACACAAGAATGCACAGACCTGACCACAACATCGACTGGACTTAAGAGACTATGTGTCCAAGAGAAGCCACCGGCACGCAAAAGGAAAAAGACAACAAGGACTTTGGAAGGAGATCTTCTTGCCAACAGGGAACCAGTGTGTGATATCACTAAGGGTGCTCTGGAGGAATTGATGATAGAGCAGACAACTATGTTGTGGGTGCTCAGAGTGTAGCTGCAGGAATTACATGTGTGACCCACAGGAGGGACGATACCGAATGTAGCAGACGATACATCTGTAGTTGAGCAGATGGTGCGCACCCACACAATGAACACTTTAGTGTTACCAGCAGGCGCTGTCATAGTAGAAGATGAAGGTGACATGAGGAGTTAAAGGTTCAATATGGTTGCCCTTCCCAGAGAGACCCTCTACCAGCTGCAGGATGGGGTAACTGTTGAGCTCCACACCCGGGAAGGTCGTGCCCACTAGGTCTTGACGGAACAAAAGGGAAAACTGGAGCATTTCAGTCTACAATGCGATGACTTGGTCACACACAACCAAGAATTGGAACAGGCCATGGCGGAGGTCTGTAGTAGTGTACCGAAGCTGGTTGTGCTAGCGGAACTCCCAACAACAGAAAAGATTCATCACATGGTCACAAGATTCCGTAAGACCCAATAGGAGGCTGCCAAAGCTCAGTGGGAATTGAACTTGCAGATCGTGGATCTAAGGTTGAAAGTGCAACCATCTACACCACCAGAAGTTAGAGAGCAGTGCCACCGCACCTTTCAAGTAGGATTGGTAGTGATAGAGTGTGAAATATAGGATTGCACGATATTGTTGGATTAATCCCTTCTTACACTCACATCACTACAAGAAGACCAAATGCTGTAGCAGCCAGAGACAGAAGTATGGGAGTTACAGCAAGCTTATGACAAGGTCTGGGGGAGTTCGCAAACAATTGCCCTCACTCAGTGCTTAGCCAAGATGAGGGAGGCCCAATCCATGAAGGAACAGGTGGATGCCGTTTTCTAGAAAGATGTCGGGCTTAAAGCTCACATCCAGCCTTGGCCGGAGGAAGAATTCATGATCACTGCTATGATTGAGGGAAAGCTTACTCAACTGTAGGACACATATGCCCTAGGGTAGGAAGGTGCCTCTGACAGTGCATTAGAAAGCTGTGCACAAGTGATATAGTGGACAATGAAAGAATGTGTGGCAGATATCAACACAGCGCGAACGTTGTTGGATGGACTCCAAGACAAGATCACTGCACTAGCCTAGTGACTCGGGACAAGTCACAATGATTGTGTTGGGGGCTTGTTGGGTAGCAGATCCCCCTGCGTAATGGTTTTGGGGCTTAACGCCCAAAATTTTGGGTAAAAGTATGGGAAAGGTTTTGTGAAGTGCACGAAGTGTGAATTGTAATAGGTCAAGTCAAAGGTTTGTTTGCCCAAAAATAATGTAAAATAATAGAAAGCGAGTCAGCCTTCCCATGGTCCACGAACCATGGGAATGTATAAATAGAGCGAGGCTCTAAGGGTAGAAAGTAGCTTTTTTGGTAGCTTTGATTAAGATCTAAAGTGTATGGGTTTGTAAAAGAAAGAGTTCTTTGAGTCTGTAAGTCCGAGTCGTGGTTGGTAGTAGTTAGAGTAGGCTCTGCAACTGTATGCATAAAGGCCTAGTAGAGTCCGCAGCTGTGTGAGTGGACCCCTGCAGCTGAGTGCGCAGGGCAGAATTGATTTTACCGAACCCAAGATTAATAAAGATAAGGTTTTTTTTTTTTTTTTGTTTGAATTATTGTGCATGTGGTCGCAAATCTATATGTTTATGCATATGTTCTAATTTTATGCATATATGTATGTTGTGCACGCTAGTTATAATATTGAATGCTTGATTAAAGACCTTAAAGAACTAGATCTGATCTATTCTAATCACAATAATAATAAGAATCTAAGAAGTGCCTCATCGTCGAGCTACGCAAAAGCCTAACAGTTGTGTAGAGTAGCGTGAATGCGCGGGTTGGTTCACGACCCCTCCAGACCCCCATCAAAGACATCCCTAGGGTGCAGAAACCTGGTTCTAGCACCCTCCCATACTACCTCGGGTGACACTTTAGTCTGCGCTCCGCAGATTGATGCATAAAGGGCCAGTAATGTGGGATTTGTTTGGCTAAAACACTTCTGAACCTGGGTTAGGCCCCATCAAGCCAATACCAACAAATAACCATATTCTCTATGGATCTTTATAAATCCATCTTGATACAATATTTACAATAATACACATATATGCACATTTTCTCAACCAGTAAATAAAAAGGATACAATTCCCACATCCACAACAAGGGAATCTAGACTCACACACCTCCACCCTTGAAGTAATACCAGTATTCATCTCCTTCCCAAGAAGTCTAGAATCCACTACGAAAGTCAAAGCTGCATCCAATGTCCAAGACTATGATCCCGTGCCACTTGTCTTCTCAGTGAATAGGTACCAGCTCATTGTCAGAGGGTGCACTCCCAATTCGCATCTGATTCCATCTAGAAATGATAATGACCAAAATAAATCCATTCCTAATCTTCCCTTTTCTGTGACAAAGTCCCTTGGGAAATCTGGTCAACCCCTTTCGTGCAGTCACTCACCTTCCAAGTTTCGTTGGAACCCGCATCCCGGACAGTCCATCCTTTGGCAAGGCTTCCTCACATCGAAATATACAAAACCAAGCGATATACCTGCCTCAAACCATCAGACCAGTCATATCATGCTCATGGAAACCAATGGACATTATTGGGTACCATTGCTCCACCATGGCCCTGCTCCTGAAGTTCTTTACCAATGTATTGCTGCATTTTCCTATTCCTTTTGCCAACGCTGCTAATTTTTGTAGTCAATTTCAACCACTCAACTGGGCATGTCCATGTATTCCTGTACCAAGCACATAATTTACATTACTAAATTTAAAATAAATTCAAAACATACCTCATCGGTAGATCATCAATAAGGTACACTTGCAATCTTGTTTACTTCCTACCACAACAAGTCAAACTATCATCTTTGACTAGATTGTCATGCATGAATATGTCACATTAGGTTGGATCAAAACACAACCATCATAGATCAAAATCATAACTCACATGTACCCATCATTAACCAAATCATAAATCACATGTAATCATCATAAACCATAATCATAAATAACATGCATAATTATATTAAAAGTAAATACTGACACTTATCCTTAGTCGATCCTTAGCTTCTACCTTGTCTTTATTCCGTACACACTCTGGATCAGTTGCAAGACCCGATAAACACTAATTTCCTTCTCCTCAACCATGCGCACACACATATAGTGTATATCCCACACATACAACTACACACGACATACCACACAATGCAATACATGGATCTACACCTGACATATAACACATACATCTACACCTAGTGTACAACACAACATAATACACACTCTTGCATCTGGTGTATGACACAACACAACACGTATATGTGCACAATGTACATCACAAGAAATACATTCTGCACACAATATATGATGCCACAAAATGTATACACATACACCTAATATACAACACAACTCATACATCTATACTCGATGTACAATGCCACACAATACATGTACCCACACAAAATACAACAAAATGAATACACATGTCATGATATGATGACTACACAATGCACATAGATAGTATTGCATGTACACAACACAACATGTACAACATGTAAATAACACTACACATACACTAGTACCATATGTTCCACATGTACACAGTACCACCTATACACCACAATCACCTGCACAACATGTGCACAACATCACATGTAGACGATACCACCTGCACAATGTGTATACAATGCCAAATGTACACTGTACCACATGTATAATGTGTACAAAATACTACATGTACATAGTACGACATACAAAACATGTACACGACACCACCTGTAGACAATGTACACGACACCACCTACACATAGCGCCACTTCTACAACATGTACACAACACAATATGCACACAATGCCACTTGTTCAATCATGCATGCAACACCATATGTACATAGTAGCACATGTCCAACATGCACGCAACACCACATGTACATAGAACTGCATATCTTATATGTACATAGCATCATTTGTGCACACCACTACATATCCAACATGCATAGAGCACCATATGCACACAACACTATTCGTACCACCTTGTACATAATCATTGCATAACAACATGTACACACACTATATACATACAGCACTGCATGCACATAACATCACAGATCCAAAATGTACAACATATACAACATATGCACAACAACAGTACCTCACATCCAAAATCACATTGTCTCTACCAAGAAATCTTTCTTCCATAGTCTTATCCATGCCTGTCCCAACATGTCGTAGACCGCACTGCTTTCATTTCACTGATGCATCCCTCACAACTACATGTCATAGCATAAACATAGGTATAATACAAGCATGCAATATCAATTCATATCCACATGATAATGACCTCATATATTTTTCATGACTACTCTTTCAAATTGATTCCTCGTAAGACCATGAACCTCTTCATGTCATTTTCCTGTGTAAGCAATCATTCCTCCACAAGAACGATTCCTGATGACCCTTTCAGATAGTGACATAGATACATAGATACATACACATATACAAGCATTAGCATAAACAATCATGATCCTATCAGGCAACGATATAAATACATACACATACATACATATAAACATTAACATAAAATAATAATGATCAAGTCAGTCAATGACACACACACACACACACACACACACACACACACACACACACACACACACACACACACACACACACACACATATATATATGTATGTATATGCATATAGATATCAACGTAATCATGATCCTGACATAATTACATAAGGTCAAGGTTAAGGGAAATTCCTTATTTGTTCATAGCATGCACAAGATTTAGAACAATCATTCCCAACATAGCCAAGGAGCGTGACACCTCATATCCATTTACTTTACCCTTCCTAGTTACGTTTCTCATGATTGTTTTGTCACCGTCCATTTACCACAATGGACCCAATCAATCCAACCAACTATCATAGTCTTACCTTCCGCTGCGCTTACTCATGCACAAAGCTTAATATTAGTCTTACATTACCTGTTGGGTACCACGCAACTCTCCCCAGTCTCCATTTTCCTCCTTCCCCAACTATTTCCCAAGACACTTAAAACAATAAAGGAAACACCAAGAAGAAAACCATGGAAAACCAACAATAATACAACACCACAAACAAAGTGGCATAGTTATGCACCGAACACAATCAAAATCTCCATTCATGTGCAACAATCACAAAAGAACAAAATCACAAGACCAACAAAAAACACCATGTCGCAATCCCCATGGTTCCCAAGGAAAGCTCAACCTGAGCCTTCTTCATAATTTCATAGCAGTTTCCTTTCCATGCATTCCCCTACATAATATTGCCATAAACACATAATTGTCAATGCATAACTAAACGTAATGACATACTAGTTAGCTTACCTTGTTGTTCCAAACACGTTGCTTGCAACTGAACACATCCATGCCATCTCTCATGGGACTCCAATTCCCTTGACATATCCACCTACAACTAGAGACTGGCTAATATACCTGTAAAGTACATGTTCATGACTATATGACATATCCACATAATGTGAGACAAAATCAAGGTTAAGAAGAATTCCTGTATGCGAGGCAATCATTCGTTTGGAATTAGGGTTTCCAAACATAGCCAAAGAAATTCTTGTCCAATTCCTTTCTTTTACCCTTTTTACCTTGTTGCATTCGATGCTTATTGTATATTCTTACATCACCCAACTATTAGTTATATAAACATATCATCTATTACCTTTTCATACTAATACCAAGCATGTTTCTTGCAATTGTTTACCCATGTCAACCACACGTTCCAAATATAAAGACAATCATATCTATCATTTTGAAATCAACCTTTACAAACAATCATGTCATAATCCATAGTTAACTCATAGTCATTAGACATAATGCTACAACTATCACCTACTATACTCAAGTACATATCAACTCTCTCAACAGATATGTTTTAGTACAATCATCTCAGAAGAACATCATTGAAACACATACTCATATTATGCAACTCATTGAACATTCAACCAAGTTCCAAACATACCATGTTAAATAAATCAACTAGATGAGGGGAGGCTATCTTGTCTCTACAATAAACCTAGTTAGCAAAATATAACTTTACAACATGTCAACTCAAACATAAATAAGATCATGATATCCATAACACTAACTAACTAACATGTTCGCATCATAAACTCATAGCATTTATCATTCATGCATAACAACCACGTATTTAAAGTCATCACCAATATGTCAACTCATACTTGAATATCATAATAATATCCATCTCCATTGTCCAATCGAATTTAGAATGATAAATATAGCATGATCATCAAGTTATCTAACATAAAACAAAAATAGCAATGCATACAAGCATAGCTTACTATCATTCATGACACATGTGCATGTGACTATACTAATCAACTATCATCTATCATGTATGTAACCATAACATCAAAAACATGTACACAAACCTAATATATATATACCTAACGTATATGGCAATCCTTAACTTACATACCTGCATGTCAAACATACAATACCTGCATGAAAATCCGCTCTTGCCTTGAGGTCCAATGTTGCAACTCCACTTTAATGGTTTGTATCTCATGTTCTTTCTTAGCCAACACATTAGCATCATAATAACCAATAGCACCATAATGATCTAAATTTTCATACAATGACTTCACAAGGCAATTTTGACCTACTATTCATGCATAAATTTAACCAAGGCTATACATGCATAATAATTACATATATGGATATAACACATGAGTGCAAAACCATATACATGACATTCTATCTAGACTCCAGTCATTAATGCATGACCATATGAAATACACAAACCATGACCTCATGCATGACAACAACAACCACCTCACATGCATTTGATGACATGTGAACACTAACATACATAACAATGCATAATAAACCACACATAGATGAAGACATGATCCACGGAAACACCTTCAACCTTCACATGGTGACATCACTACAACCATGATCAACACCATGCAAATGCAAAAAGAACATAGACTGCTTGCATAAGGAACACATATGCAACCAACATGAAATAATGATCAACACACAACACAAGGAGAGGGAAACCATGCTCTGATACCACTCTGTAACACCCTCCTCCGATATCTGCCTAAGAAACTAGACAGTCGGGGTAAACATGCAACCAAAGGCCATTGTGATAAGACTCAAACTCCTAGGTAACCTTAAGGAAATGGAGTCGATAAACCAAGACCTTGCATATCTCCCTTAGGTGCTTCAGGACCCCCAGGAGCTAATCCACCAATCTAGGTGCCCAACCCCTGAGTTAACATACCATTTCAATGAAATAAACCCAAATTATCTCCATGACAAGGCATGCATGTGAATGGAACCCTATAGTTGCTCCCACAATGCCTGCAAGGGGGAGACTATAGTCATTTTTAGCTGATCTAGGAGGATCTTGTCAGTGCAGCGTGAGTGGAGTTTTCAGTGGTTCAAAGTCGAAGTGATCTTCAAATGATAATGATCGATGAGGTCTTGAGCTTTATCAACTTCGCTAGTGTTTGTTTCACTGTTCGGTATATTCAACTTCAACAATGATGTCAATGGTTGATATGGTTTTCATGGTGTTCAAAGGATATGTACCTGGTTGTTGACATATGGTTGTCGTTAGTTCCATCGGGGTTTGGCTGTCAAGGATGGAACAAGTCGTCTTGTGGAGTTTTTATGTCACATTGTGACAATTCTGTAAAAGGAGTTCTCTTACTCATTTGACAAAATCCAAAAGGATAAACTCTAAAGACATCATATTAAAACCCTAACGCATAACCTAAGTCCTAGCCCTAACACCTAAAAACCTAACCTATAAACTACACCATGTATATAAATAATTAAAACTATGCTACAAATCTTCTCAGGCCATAAAAATACATAACATTACACATAACACATATAAAAAAACATTACAATGTATTTCATAGTCCCTAACCGCAATGTCCTAACCATGTCAGAACTGTAGCTATGTTCACATGACTGGAAGGGTAATCGTTAGGGTAACCATCACTTCATCGGAGCAACTCCAAAGCATAACCGTAGCCACTTTCATGTGACATGCGAGGTAATAGTAACATAGTCATCATATACTTTGGTATCAAGGAAGGTTACATTTGTAGAATTTTTCCAGTTAAAGTTAACTAGGTCTAAGTCGCAATGTGGAGAAGGAACACTCGAAGAGTTTGATCTAGAGATTGGAAAGCGTAGAATCACTCATAAGTCAACCATGATAGGATCTGATACAGGTGAAACTCCAGAAACTAGGATGAGAGAGGAATAGTTTCAGCAAGCATTCTTAAGTATGCAACAGATATTGGGAGAACTCTACAAAGATAAGAAGGCGAGAGATGTAGCTTATTCTTCAAAGACATGATGGTTAATGCTCAACCAAATGTTATGTTTAGCCATGGAAGCTTGAAACATAACCTTGAACTCTATAAATGCATCCTTTTACTCGTGGTGAAGGGGGAGAGTGGTTTTTAGAGTTTTGTATGCAGATTCTAGAGGACATGAGCTATTTTGTTTTCAGTGTTACAGGAGCATCCAGAGTCAGAATTGGGAACTATGATAGGCATTGGAAAGCTAATTCAAAGGGATTTCTTGTGATAGTAAACATAAGTTCCTGTGTGCACAATCAGTCTGGTTAATATTTTGTGTAATCAACCTCCTCGGATTCAATCCTAATAAAGTGGATGCCCATCTTGAAAGCGGACCTGGAGACATAGTCCATCAGGGATGAACTCCGTAATCAATCTTACTATATAGTATTGTTGTGTTTTTCTTCTTATTACTTCTATTTACATGTTTCTTAAGTTTCAATTTTTTCATCAATTCATTTCTTTTCAATCATTTCTCATGGTTAAAGGACTTAAAGTTAACATTCGTTTCAATGTTGGCAGTAATCAATTCTACTTCAGTTTAACATATGATCATTTCAGATCATATAATTTGGTATTAGAGCAGGCTGCGTTTGTAGAAATTTTCCAGTGAATTTTAACCAGGTTAAGTCACAACGTGGATAAGGAACACTCGAGGAGTTTGATCTAGATATTAGAAAGCGAAGAGTCGCTCACAAGTCGACCATGAAAGGATCTGATACAGGTGAAACTCCATAAACTAAGATGAGCGAGGAACGATTTCAGCAAGCATTCTTGAGTATGCAGAAGATGTTGGGAGAACTATACAAAGATAATAAGGTGAGAGATGTAGCTTCTTCTTCAAAGACAAAGGTAAAGGCAAAGGCTGATAAACCTCCTACACCTCCATCACCTCCATCACCTCCACATCATCATCATCTTCTTCTTCTTCTAGTTCAGAATCTAAAATAGAAAAGAAACCTAAGAAAATATCTCTTTTGAAACTTGACGTAAAATTTGAGTTACCTATTTATGATGGCGAAATGAATCTTGAAAAAGTTAGATAACTTGATTAAGCAGTTAGAAGTGTATTGTCATATTCTAGTATTGAGCTTATCTCTCCATCTAGCCAACATGCACTAGATTTTAATCTAATGGTCAAACTAAAGGGAAATGATGAGCTTATGAATGTGTCACGAGATGGGGGAGGGGGAATTTTAGGATGCATAGGTGCAAAACAAATATTGAATTTATGTCTTCAGAAAATGGGAACGTTAGTATCCTAATATGACCTTGTGATCCAGAGACTTTTATAGAGGATGATTTACATTATGGTCATTTGTTTCACATGATGGTAGAATCTCACAATGATGTTAGGATGCTACATAAGCTATATGTTGGAGAATTGTACCTGTGCATTTTGTATCTAGTATTTATAAGTATTTTTTGGATTTCTTGAGGGAAAGAAATTTCAGGAAGGGAGGACTATAATGTCCCTTTCCAAGAAGAACAATTCAATTGTTCATTTTTCACTTGGAAACAAAAGAAACATTAAAAGGTGGAATGGATAATTAATTTAAAATGGGATATAAATGGAAAATCCATGATATTTTAGTGACCCATAGTATTTGGAGGAGAAAATTATTAAATAAAGAAGAGATATCATTCATGTAATGGCTGACCATTGATATTTTGATCATGGTTTCAAGAACTCAAATAGTTTATGACATGAGGGAGAAACCCTTGATATTTCCCAATTTTGGTTCTGAGATATACATCCTAGGTAGTGGAGGTTGGTTTCAATGGTTGTGAAGCCACCCTAGCAGATAATTTTCTTTACATAAGGGACTGAATTGATTATTCAAGGTGGTTGAATTTCCAATATCAAGAGAAGGACGAATTGACCAATCTAGGATACCAAGTTTCCAACTTCTAGAGGGGCCAAATTGTAGGAGCTGAAGAATTTAGGATTAGGCATATCTTCTAGGTTTATCCTTAGGATATCAATGTAATTTCTCTTTAGAAGTTTTAATAATATTATTAGGGTTTTTACAATAAATTTTGTTTGCAATTTATGTGGTTTTGTGTTTTTTTTAATTAACATTTATGGAAAAAAAATTATGCTATAAATTTCTCTAGGGATTATTAGCTAAATAACTAAACATGAACATTACAATTGCATAAGAGCTAATTTTATCAGTAGCCTAAATGATTATTTGAAAAATGCTTCTGAGCCAATTACAACTAGAGAAACTATTCACTAGAGTATTTCAATAATTGACTATTATAACATAAAATACAAATATTACACTAGAAATCTCACAAGAACGATGAATCAGATCAGAGCATGGGAATTATCAAAGGAAATGAAGGGAAAAATAGGTTGAAGATATGAAAATGATAGAGTTATACTTAAAGAAATCCATGTATTTGATGAACATAATTCTATAAATAAGGAAATTCCTCTATGAAAACAGGTGGGGTGCATACAATTCAAATCCCTATGCCCAACAATGACCCTGCATTGAGAAACAATTATTAGCTCATCTTATAGTTGTAGGAGATATAACTCGTTTTTCTTCAAGGATTCAAGGTGACAACCATTTTAAAACTAACAAGGATGATATAGGAGAGTTTTTGCTGTAGGTGCATAGATGGAGCACAAAGTTCTATGAACACTGGACCAGAGCTTGCCAATGTGATGGGATGGTCACATGATGATTCTGGGATAGATTTTAAATGTTTTGTAAGAAATTATAGATATTTTCATTAGGATGTGAGTTTTGCTTTTAGAATAAGTTGGAGGAAATACTTATTAATGTAAATTTAATTTTGGTTTCCCATATTTTGTGAGAAGGGGAAACGAATCATCACTTGTGACTCTTAGTTTTCACATGTAGATTTCTTTTCAAAGAGGAACACTGTTTGAGTAGAGTAGTGTGTGCAACAACAAAGAGAAGAATCTTCAGTGCTAGGAGAAGAGGTAGAGGATGAGAGGCTTAGGATGCACGTGCCCACATTGTATATTCTGGTCAATTTAATAGGTCATGTGAGGAAGCATTGTTTCCATCGATATATGCTTATGGACTATGTTCCATTTTGGTTTGATCTCTTTGTATTTATTTTCTTTGAAAGTGTGTTCTTACTGCATTAAGTTGCATTGATAATCTACACTTTCAAGCCTCCATCGTGGTGTGGTATCCCTTTGCGTATTGATTCCTTTTGTGTCAGCTTAAATCTTGAGGATGGAAGTGCCCATGCATTCTGGATATTAGTGAGTGCGTGGGTTTTTTTATGTGGAACCCATTAGTAAAAACAAAGAACCAATGTTCGGTTGCATGCATGCCCTTTTTGAATAGAATATGATATGTTTTGTTTGGTTCCCATGAGGTTAAAGTGTGAATCCACTATAGTTTATTTTTGTGTCGCTATGGTCATAGAGTGCATACGTATGGAGAGAAAAGAGCACCCAGTTTTGTTTGTATGTTGTCAAGACCATTTCAAATTTGTCTTCGTCGAGTTAGAGTTGTATATCCACATGAAGAAGGGTGTATGAGTTTGTGTGTAGTGTTAGGGAGAAACTATAGGCCATGAATAATCAATTCTATGAAGGTTTGAGTCGTTTTAGCTTCCTAGAATCTGAAAAGATAGAGTTTTGGGGCACTACGAAAATATTTTTACAACAACTACAATAATCATTTTCCAAGATTGTGAGTTTGGGTTTTGAATCCTGTTTTGGCCTACTCATTGTATTATTTGATAAGTGAACCCAATATGAGTTGGGTGAGGTAAAAAAAAAGAGTTGGAAGACTTGAGAGAGATCTCTCATGGAACTTGGAAAAGAATATCCATTGTTATTTTGGCTGCATATTTTAATTAATCTGCTGAAATTTGATAATGTGTTTAAATACAAAGTTGTAGGTGCTTGTGTGTGATTATCCTAGGTTATGGTTATTCAGGGTAACCCTGGCCTGTCCCAATCTAACCCTGGCCTGTCCCAATCTTGTTTAACCCATGTAATATAAACAAGATGAAGATAGAGTATCTATTCCCTTAGATACTAATCTAATGAACTCAATGCAATTTGGGGAAATTCATGGAAAAGATGATTATAAAATGGTGCCTGATTCTTAGGATCAAGATGCTATTTAAGAAGTGCTCAATCTAAGGAATGTCTTTTGTAAGAATGGGTTCTAAATTATTGGAACCTATACAAGGCCCAAGTAATTGTAGAGAAAATTCAATGGGCACACATGATGTGTCTCATTAATGAAACATGAAACCAATGAATGGATACGTCTTGGGCTTGAGATGCTCACCAAGTTCATATGGATCAAAATTTATTTCCACTAGCATAAGGAGACTATCCATAGAAAAAATAGCATTCACTACTAATAGTATGAAATTAGGAGGACTTGAAAAGGTCAACCATACGTGAATGTCTCAGGGAAATTATACGATTGGACAAATCTTCTCCTTAGAAGCCAAAAGGACTTGGCTATGTCGAATGAAGGAGATAGATGTAATTCACCTTTGAAGGCAAAAGGACTTGGCTAGGTCATAAAAGACTTTGACTAAAAAGGTGAATGGTCCAAAAGAAAATTCTCTCCTAAGAAGCTAAAAGAAATCGAATTCTAAGAGGATTTGGCTAGGTTATGACCAAAGGAGATTGATACATTTTCTTAAGGAACCATTAACAACTTTTTCTAGAAACCTTAAATGCTTACATACATATGAGAGAATTACATTACCCAATCTAGAATGGAGGTATTTTATACATAGTAATCATCTTGAAAATCTCATGAACTTTTTCTTAAGGAAGGAGAAATTTTAGCAAGGAAAAGTCTCTTACAGAGAATATCTCCCTCACTAAGAGGGGGTACTAATTTTTATGTAGCATTAGTATGTATTCTTGTATGCCAAAAAGGAATTCCATGTCACCCAAGGAATATTATGGAAATGAAAATAAAAATTATTATTTTCAAGCTTCACCTAGGCCCCAACTATCAAGTTCATCCCACAAATGAATGGGTGTGATCCTTAGTCAAAGTCCACTGTTTCCCAAAAACATTAATTTTATATGATTTGTTAAAATTCCTGTATTTTATTATATTATCATAAAAATCAATATATAGTAGAATATCCCTACACAGGGAAAGGGAACACAAGAAGGAAATGATTATTTTTTTATTATGGTTAAATTCTAATTGTATATAAATGTGTTGAATGCACAATTAACAATTCCTTTAAAACAAATGCTATTGTTGCAGTTCAATCCTTGCACATTATATATATATATATATATAATATATTATATATATATATAATATATATATATATATATATATTTATATATATATTTATATATATATATATATAGGAAAAACGTGAAAAAATAATGTTAAATTGCTAGGAGTAAGAATATGAGAATTTCATTGCTAGAGAGCTATCTTCAATATTCTTGTAAAAAAATGATGTGACATCAAGGGAATTTAAACTATTCACAATTTTTTTTAATGGTAAATTCTGAAAAATATATTTTGAAAAATAGACTATGAAATGAAATTGTAAATGTGTAATTTGAAAAAGTGAAACTAAGAAACAACAATTTGAGAAAATTTTAATTTATATACCCAACAAAAAAATATTTTCACATATTTTTTTTTAATGTAAATTCTAAAAAAACTATTTTGAAAAATATACTTCATAATAAAATTGTATCACTTATATGGCACCTTTTAAACACCAAAGTCCATCTGCTAGAAATTGTGGCAGAATGATAAAACTATAGTATTTTACATTATTTACACTATATTATCGATATTTAAGATGTATAAAACTTGAAGAACTCCTGTTGCAATGGATACAAAACTGGGGTAAAATTCTTTATTCTTTGTTTATTGTATCGATTGTGTCGCGGGTCTTTTCCCATGTTAAAAGTGAAATATTGTAAGAAGTAAATAATATAATGCAAAATTTGTGAAAAGTGTTCTTTTAAGAGCAAAATCACTGAGGCTGATTGACCAAATTTTACAGTAATCACAGGATTGAATTGATTAAGGAAGCTAATTAGCTATGTTCTCCACAATTAGTATATCGTGCTCATTTATTTCCCAAAAGTTAGTTCTAGTCTGTACATATTTACCTTTTTGAAGCTTAGGGAGTTTGAAGCGATCATGTTCTTGAGTGTGCTCACTTTTCTAGCTCTGAACTGGCCTCCATCCACTTGATAAATCATCCATATCGTAAATAACCCCAATGGGATACTCATCATAATCGACATTGGCATCCTCTATATCTGACCTCTAAGATATGGCATAAAATGTTCTAGATTTGGAGGATATCATACATCTCCCTAACGCACTCGTGACAAGGAATTACGGAAGTTATGGGAGGAAGGCGGAACATATGTAGGAAATTTCGACCTTTAGCTTTCACAATCATGACTAACAATCATCATCAACCCTTTAAAAGGAGATCAAATTTCCATACCATTGTCACCAATCCTTTTTACTATCCAAATTAATACTTTATACTATATCCAAAGTTCACTATGTGTTTTCATGTCAATGGATATGCTCACCATTCTAGTTTGTCTACATCTTCTAACATTTTTATACTAGCTCATATCAAGTGAAAATGGAGATGGTTATATGGGCCATCCAATTACTCTAGCTGTTTTAATGAAAGACTTGTTTCTAGGAGGAGTAATGGAGGGAATCTTGTGTTTTAGAGTATATGTTTTAGAGATACATAGAATTGTTTGTTAAGGAAGGAAGATACACAAATGAGGGTTTTGTTGTCAATGTTTCATTTAAGCCAATAATAAGGTCTATTATAGATAATGATTTTATTATCCACGAAAATTTTTAGATTTTTATCCATATGTAAATCAAATTCTA
This sequence comes from Pinus taeda, assembly GCA_000404065.3. Classification (NCBI taxonomy): domain Eukaryota; kingdom Viridiplantae; phylum Streptophyta; class Pinopsida; order Pinales; family Pinaceae; genus Pinus; species Pinus taeda. Next base: position 89,729 of record APFE030064068.1, read on the forward strand.
AACCAATCCAAATGTCATTTGTCATTCTAATAGAATTTTCATTCCTTGTTCGTTAACTAAAATGCGATCCCATAATAAGAAAGGTATAAGAAATGATTTTGTTGGTACTTACCAAACATGAAAGGCATTAGTGTCCACCTTCATAATACGTTGAATTCATTTCATGATTGGAGGAGGGTAGGTAAACTTTCTTTTTTACAACTTTGTGCCACAAACCTATACTTGAGATGAGCTGCAAAATCAACCTTGTAGCTAGGGCTTCTGAGAAGATTAAGATCCTTTAATATCCAACCAACCTATTCATATGAAATTCTCAAATTATTATTGCATGTAGTTGATACAGCCTTGGAAGAAATTTATTCCAACAAGTTTTCCACAATTTTGTTGGAAAATTACTGTCTAAGTTATAATGATATGTTACTCTAATAAAACCAAATACCTCCTATAAAAAAATTACCTCTAGCCTAAAGGTTGTCTAAATCCTGAATCAAGTCCTAGTTCTATTGTTTTAGATGGCTTTCCAAAAGACTTCTTATTTGACGGGATTTGATGTCCAAAAGTAGGGTTGACTAGATGAAGGTGGGGTAGAGAGATGGTTTCTTCCAACAACCACCCCTATAGGGTGATTTCGTAAGACTAGACACTAAGGTTACATTCATCCCACAGGGGTGGTAAAATAATGGTATTCTTATTATTTAGTCAACAATGTGAAGCCCTGGACCAACGAGTCGGGTAACCTTGTGGATAGTTGCACACACTGTGACCAAAGCCTCACCCCCTATGAATTGGGTTTCTTGTGTGCACTAGTTTTGAAAATGGAATTGTGAAGGATTTCAAGCTCCTTATAAAGACAATTATCTATGTCTTGGTGTAAGTGACGAATGGGGGTTTTTGGAATCCTATCCCACATATCCTAAACCTAACTACTAGATTCTTTTGCCTTATTTCCCAAGTGGCCTTAATCTATGTGAGTTAAGTTATTGTTAATGTGGAGCGTTTCGAGTCTTAGCTTGGAGCATGTACCCAAGATCACATTCTCTTAGGGTGTGAGTGTGTGTATAATGTGCCAATGGATGAGTTAATTGAGCATTTTTTATGATGTCAATGCTACTGAACAATAAAGTGCATAAACTGTAAATAATACTGGAAATGAACATTAAAATAAAAATCTAGTTGAAGCACACAATTCTCCACCAAAAAGGGATATGAAGCAGCAATAAAAGTGATGGAAAAAAGAAGTGAACCAAAGGAATTAAAGGACAAAAATATCTAATATCTATAGGTACTAAGGTCTAGGGCCAAATATGTTGAAATGATGGAAAAAAAACAAAAAAAACAAGAGGCAAAGTGTTGGCAAATAGCAGAAAAGAAACTCCAGAAAAAGGAGGATGCTCAAGAGGATCCTAAAAATAAAAGCATTAGAAGTCTCATAAGGAAAGAAAGGGTTGTAACTATGGCATAAAAAGGATTGGAAGATGATGCAAATAATGTTGGAAAACATTAGTTGAAAGTTATTTAAACTATATTCCTAAACTCAACAAATTTTCTCCTAAATGGAACCAGTTTATTCTAAACCCTAAAGTGTTTTTTCCTTCCTCAAAATGAGAAAAATACTAAGAGAATCTAGGCCTAGGGGTGACCAAGAATACCACAGAAACCCTTCCAGACACATAGGCAAAACTCTAAGCCAAAAAATGAAAAATATGAAAAAAATCTAGAAAAAAGGAGGACATGAGTTATAACTTGTTAAGTCCACCCAGATGTAGAAACTGGTAAAAAAAGTGTGTTTCTAGGGTGCGGTTACTCGTCCAAAAAGTATTCTCTCCCAATGAATGTCCTGCTCAGCAAATCTATTCCATATTATGTAACCTCCTCTATCGTTGGTACCTGTGACCTACAAAAAAGATATGGAAACCCAATAGAAGCAAGAATTTTCTAGCAAAGGGTAGAAATCTTGAAAAATGTTGAAATAAAAGTTATCAAGGTTTTGAATTAAACCAATTGAGTCACCATTTGTTGATGATTGAAGACCTAGTGGAGTCACCATTTGTTATTATTGAAGTTTTGTAATGTGTACTAAAATTATCAACTTAAGTTGCTGGTGAAAAACAACCTAACAACAAATTATGACTGCTAATATGCTCACTAAACCTGCAAATCAAATGATGAAAGATTTGGAGCGAATAAAATGAAAATATATAAAAAAATATAACAAAAAACTATATATTAAGAACCCAATGGAAATAGTAGAAATTTATCTTTAGTATTAAAAATAATAATTTTCAGACCTGACGAGGAGAAAATGAATACTTGGGTCTGCAAATCCTCCTTTATGGGATGGGTACTTGGATACTCTTCACTTTAGCTTCAACTCTTTCTGTCAATGTATGTTATGGGAAAAAAAGTGGTAACAGAGGCTTGAACTCAAAGATGGGAGCTCAAATGTCACATGATGATAGTAGGGACAATGAGAATCGTCATGGTAAAGAATGAGGATAAAACCCCTTTATTTATAACAAAATATTTACATAGATTTAGATTTAGAAAGTAATAAAATATTACAGACTAAATCAAAATATAGTTGCTATGAATACTTTATTATATTTTTGGGAGGGAAATATTATTAGTAATGATTAAATATCTTTATTTATCAAGTGGTTAGATCAATTAACAAATAAAAATGATTTATTAATTACTTTGTGAGGATTAAGCTAAACATATTTGAAATAATTATTAAATAATGGTTTAATAGTTATTTCATCAGATAAAATAGGGGATAAATGTGGAATAATAAATAAATAATGAGTTATTTAATTATTCTAGAGTGGTTAACTAAAAATTGGTTAGAAATAATTTAGGAAAATGGTTCACTAAATTATTTGCCAAGGGGAAAGTGGGTTTTAATGTGTAAAAAACCCATCCTACATAGTATATTTTGATCAACCTAGTAGGAATTGGATAGGTGATATTTTTTGGGTCATAACAATTACATTTACTAGTTGTAGACCTTTGATATTCCTCCCAACCATAGACCACATTGTTCATCCTCTCTCTGTAACACCCTCCTCCCGCATCTACCTAAGCAACCAACTAGAGGGGTAAACGTGAGACAAGAGGAAATTATGGCAAGACTCAACCTCTTAGGTAATGTTAAGGAAATGTAATCGAAAAAACAAGACCTTACAGGCCTCCCTCAGGTGCTTTAGGACCCCCAGGAGCTAATCCACCACTCTAGGTGCCCAACCCCTGAGTTAACATGGCATTTCAATGAACTAAACCTAAAGTTTCTCCCATGAAAAGGGATTCATGTGACTGAAACCCTACAGTCACTCCCATAATGCCTACAAGGGAGAGACTAGATTCTTTTTCAGCCCGTTCTATGCCAAATATTACGAGATTTAAGCCACTTTTTCAAGGCTAGCCTCCAAAATAATGCCTAAAACTTAATGGGACTTTTGAAGAAAATAAATGAAACCAAGGAAAATCCTCTAACACAAAACTTGATCAAGGGCTTGACCTAACTAAGCCTAACCGTGATAGAAATTTTGTTAAACACTTAGTAAATATGCAACCTACAGGTGTAAATAACATATCTGAGCTTAGGGTCTC
>APFE030064072.1:0-26734 GCA_000404065.3 Pinus taeda
CCCCTTTACCCACTGAGGTGCCAAGTTGTGCAGATTAGCACACCATAGAGACCAAAGCACAAGCCCCTTAGCTTGAATTACCCTTTCACTCTAAAGAAACCACCCAAATGAGCATGCATAGGTTAGCGGTCTATGCATAGTCAACATCCCCCTGCCACCTTCCCAAACTCCAATATCTAGAAAAATCAGCTTCTAAGAAAAAAAAAAATTCAGGAAATAATCTCATTCACATGTTTGTAGAATATTTTAGGTGTCCTATGCAACTTTTATATGGCCCCTGGCCCCATCGAATCCCCATGTTTGGCCACACTCATCAAGGTAAACATTAACCTTCATGTTATTTTAATATTATAATATATATATATATTTATATTAATATTATTATATATATATATATAATTAATATATTATATCTAATATTATATATATAAAATAAGTAGTCATATATATATTCTTTCCATGCGTCAACTCCAAACTAAAGGAAAAAAGAACTGGATATTTCTTTCATTTTGAGTTACACACCACTAAAATGTTTTAATCATAATTTTCCTTTTCATTTACCAATTTAATATACTATCATATACATATATATATAGTTGAAACCTGGATATTTATCTATACTACTACAACATAGACACACAGACACAAACATTCGTATTGTATGTCAACTCCAAGATAAATAAGGAAAAAATTACACATCTCCATCATTCTGAGATAGGCGCCATTAAAATTTTTGAATCATTCTTTATAATTTTTTCAATTCTTTTATATAAAAAATACATACTTTCCAATCTTCCCTTTTTGTTAATGTATTTTAAATTCTAATTCATATCAAATATTAGAGGAATTATACATCTCCATGATGCCATTGAACTAGAAAGCACAAATTAATTAAATGAAAAATATCCTTCACTTTATTTATTTATTGTTTACACTGAATTTCTTGTTGCCATCAATTTTTTCTAAATGTCTAGTATGAAATTTTATTAAGTATTAAAGAAATTTAACATCCCTTTGATATTACTGAGCAGAAAAAAAAAAGTTTAACAAAGGAAAAAATATTTTAAATTCAATTTTTTTCTCTTTATAAATGTTAAGTTGATATAAAATTCCCACTAATTTGGGTCGCAATTGATGGTTGTCCTGAATGCATTTATCATCACCATGCATTCACACACAAAGTGGCTCTCATCCAACTTTAATATGCCCACTCAGTATGCTAATCCATCAATTTTCATGTTGCATAATCCACTGCTCCATATCCTCTGTGTGATCTCCTTGTACTTAAAAATAATTCCTCATTCACTTGCTTGGCGATGGAAAACATTATGTATGTCTAAATATTTATTGGCTCTTTTGTCATCCAACTTGTTCATCATTCATCACTTACCCTATCATACTGTTATTTCCTTCCAAAAGAAAAGCTTCAATTCCCTTAGTGATTCTAAATTCCTCCTCCTCATTATCCCACTTAATACTATGGTTCAAGACAGAAGATGTGTAAGCAATGGAGGCGATGGATGTAGTCGTGATCGTCATCCCCTTGCTATAGATTTTGACGAAAAAATCCAATGTCTTCATTCCAAATATTGATGAAGGCATACCACACAATGTATCCTCCATGGAAGCTGATGAATTAAGGAACATAGGTGGTGGGCATTGGGCCTCAAAAGTTTACTAGCTCGACAGTTATGGAGGAAACAACAAGCCAAAGAAGCTTTTAGCATTTTTAAAGTCAGTTTTGCTTGAAATATACTAGAGATTTAATTTAAGGTTCATGTCTTGAATTAAATATTAAATTATCAATCTCTTCTCCACTGTTGGAAATGAAAGCTAGAGTCTCATGAATCCAGAACATATCTCTTCACATACCTAATATCCTACTATTAAATGATGGGTAAGTCATTTAGGAAGCTTTCCTCTATGTACACATATACTCATTCAAGTACATGAAATATCTTTAACCTTTAGATCTGATATCTTGCCCAAGAATTTGAAGCATTTTTCAAGTTCAAAATTTTATTTTTATTTTGTTTAAAAAATTTGTTATTCCCTTAAACATTTATAGTTCTTGTTCTATTGTTTAGTGATCCATTTTTTTGTGAATGACTAGTTTCATCTAATTATCATTGATTTAAAAAGGGCCGGGTTATAATTAATGTGGTTTCTTGAATAAGAAGCCTTATGTTCTTTGTTTATGTTTACTCGAGAAACATAGGATATTAGGAATCATATATGAGTTTGTTTATTTTTGGGTATTACACATATTTTGTGTAATTATTATTACTTTTTTATATATCTAATGATTTAGGTAAAACTATTTAATTTCCAATTAAGTTTCTGGCATGACCGAAGCTTCTTCACTTTTTAGATAATCCACTATTTATCTTGTATTTTATTTCAAAATATTTATTAGGAAATGGAAATATGTTCTACTTGGTTAGTTGTATGGAAAAATGACCTATGCTCTAGCTTCCTATGTGGTCACTGTAGGGGATCTATTATCATGGCAACCACGACATTCCTTTAATGAAATTATACTTTTGCTAGAAAGGCTAAATTTTAAAATTTTGTGTTTATTTTGTTTAAAAAAATTGTTAGTCTCTTAAACACTTGTAGTTCTTGTTTTATTGTCTAATGAGGCATTTGTTTGGGAAGGACTCGCTTCATCTAATTATCATTGATTTAAAAAGTATTGGGTTAAAGCTAACATTGTTTATTGAATAAGAAGCGGTTTTTTTTTTTTTATTATGTTTACTTGAGAAACATAGGATATTAGGAATCATATATGGCTTTGTTTATTCTTTGGGTATTCCACATATTTTATGAAATTATCATTACTTTTTTTTATATATCTAATAGTTTAAAGACAAAAATTTAATTTCCACTTCACTTTCTGGCATGAAAGAAGCTTCTTGGCTTTTTAGATAATCCAATATTTATCTAGTATTTTATTTTTATGCATCTCATTAAGCAAAATATAATCAGAATATGTAAGGAATTATGATAAGAGTTGATTTAAATAAGCTTGGAGGTGTATGAAGGTCCATAAAGTTCCCCAATATTGAGGCTGATCACCACCTAATTGAAGATTATGGTCATCCTTAATATTACAATATAGGGCTTGTACAACACATTCGAGTTCCAACACTTGAGGTAGTTAATTCCATCTAAGCCTTTTTCCTCTTCTAAGGGTGATGTAGGGCACTTTTTGGTCATGATGTCTTGGAATGAAGATACCTATGATGGATTGTACGTGATAATATGGAGCACTCATTAGCCCTAACCTCACATCCTGATGCCTTTTTGAGTCCATTTGAAAATTTAACTAAATATATGTGTATTTAGTGTAATTAAAATGAAAAATTACTATTGACTTTGTTATAATTATTTGTTCTATTTAAACTATTTAAAAATTAAAGATAAAAAAGTTGCAATTAAATAAAATTGTATATGTAAAAGCTATAAAATTATAATAAAATCTCAAAAAAAAAGATAGAAAAGAGCATGGTATATGTTTAAAATTAATAAATAGAAACAATATGATGACATGCTCATAAATCCATTGATTCTTGAAAAATATATATTAATAATTATAGAATTAAATGCCAAAAAAAGTACTTAGGAATTTAGAGATGGAATTAATAAATTATGATGGATTTAAATGTAAAACGACAAAAAACCCCTAAAATATTAGATATGATATTAAGATAGTATTTTGTTGTTTCATAAATCTAGTGTTAAAAAGAAAATTAAAGTCATGTTATATAAATTTAAAAATTTAAAATTCGATTTTTTTGGTTTTTAATTAAATTTTGAATAAGATAACGTTAAAAATGATTTGAAATCTAATTATTAAAATAAATCTATTTTTTGAAATATTAAAAACAAAATGATTATTCAGTTGAGAAGTAAATGTAAATCTATATGGAGTGTATAATAAATTATTAGATTGAAGAAGAATAATATCCAGAATCAATAAGGTATAAATAAAATGAAAATTTATATCGACAGTATAATCACTTATTCAATTGACATGTACTGTGAATAAGTACTATCATGGAAATTTAAATGATATGGTTATAAATCAATTGGAAAACTATGGGTGTGACACTATTTTCCTGAGGAATGGACCAAGACATGGAATATGATTTTTTTTTTTATCATAAATGTTATAATATATTAATATATTATGTGTTGTGGAATAATCCAATATCACTACTTATATGATGTGAATTGGAACATTTTCATAAATTCTTTAAAGTGATTTCACAAGACAAAAATTAGTAGCCATAAAATTCATACAAAATAGTAAGCAACATTGAGGTTAAAAAAATTCGAATAAAGTATTGCAAAATGTGACAAAATAAAGTAGTATAGAGTGTTGTAAATGATATTCAAATTCACTTTGTCATTCTTTAATCACTAAAGGCTCCAACTATTTATAATTTTATCAAAACATCTGAAATGTAACTCCAACAAGGAGCAACAGAATATTTTGAATGGAAATCTATGATGAGATGATATGTGAAACACATGAATCTAACCAACTTTTTAAAGCTATGGTTATAATCCAGACTGGAAATTTACCCTTCATATTTTTGTTTTCGATCAAATAGATTCTATTAGTTCTTTGAAATACATCAACAATTTTTTTAAGGTATGCTTCTGCCCTAACCTCATTCCAACCAAATTTATTAACTAGGAGAAAGATACAAAAGGTGATACCAATGTGCCAAAATTTACATTGTGTCCTTAAAATAAATGCACAAAGCATCCAAAACCCACATAGAATACATATGAAAAGAACTTTCGTCAAATATTATGAGGGTGTATCAGTTCCTATCTAGAATTAAAAATGTTTGGGGGTCTAGGGACCCCATAAACATGAATCTCTAGGTGGTCAATCTGACCCTCAATATGATCTAGTCACTTATTAGTCAATATTTGGCTCGTTATAAGTAAAGTCATCTTGTCCAGAATTTCTTGTTTATTATGTTATCATTCAATCATGAATGTTATCACCTCATTCGAGTCATCATCTCTCTATTTCCCTAGCTCCATCAGTAGTGCGATAAGACTTTACCACTGCCTATACAAACATTCTAAATATGGCGGTGCTTCCACATGGCTAGGTGATGAAACATGTTCATGAGCCACTTCGAGATCATAAATAGCCTCAACACGCCCATCAGCCTCCACTTCTGCTATGTGCCTGCAATGGCCAACCAGGGCTTCGTGAGATCACCCAACTCGCACAACATGCCCCCCTTCATCTAAGAATTCCACTATATAATATAGAACACAAAGAATAGTTTAATTCAACCACCCAAATGTTGTATCTTGGTAATCAAATCTCGCTTCAAAACTCAAGAAGATAAAAATTGTGAAAAATTGCATATTCTTCCACAATTATCACTAAAGAAGCACCCCCATGATTACAATACTTCCTCTTGAATAGAGTACCCAAAGAAACCAAGGACAAAGGTAGTGAGCCTCGGACCTCAAACTACATCTCTCAAGCCTAAGAAAATTTGGCGATAGATACGTGAAACAAATACCACTAAAGACGACAGGGACCATGGAAAATTCTTGAAAGCATGAAGATGAGGAAACCCAAAAAGAACAGACGACCACCACATCCAAAATTCCATTTACAAAGGAACTCCTAGGGCCTAGAGGCATAGCCATATTTCTTACTAAACAAGGAAGAGAATAAAACGACCCCATTTTAACTCCTACAGCAAGAAAATTTAGTAGTTCTCTTCTCCTCCCCATGTCTCACCATCCAAAGCATAGTTCACCACCCTTCAGCTCACTGAGGTGCCAAACCATGCAAGTTAGCACACCATAGTGAGCAAAGAAACCACTCGAATGAGCATGCATAGGTTAGCGGTCTATGCATAGTCAACATTCCCCTACCACCTTCCCAAACTCCGATATCTAGAAAAATCAGCTTCTGAGAAGAAACAATCGTTCAGGCAATAATCTCATTCACCTGTTTGTAGAAGCTTTTGGTTCCTATGCAACTTGTCTATGGCCCGTGGCCCAATCAATCCCCTAGGTTTGGCCACACTCATCAAGGTAAACATTAACCTTCATGTTATTTTAATTATATATATCTAAAAGTATATATTCTTTTCTCATAGAAAAAGTCGTAATTTTATTCATATGAAAAAATTACATTTTGTAGATGCTTGAAGCATATGCAGATGGTTGTTCCTGTAATAATAGGAAAAAAGGATTACTAAAGAGAAAAAAATAAATTCCAACAAGCCTATACTTTTCGGCCCTTCTTCTTCTCCACTCTTCGCCAACCTCCAAAGTTGGGAGAGGGTGCAATAATAGCTAGCTAGTTTTCCGATGTGTTCATTGGATGTTCTTTGTCAGATTCTAATCCTTCCGATCCATGAGTTCATTTAATGTCACTTACTTCCTGTTGGGGTTCTTGTTGTTTCGTGTTGTATGGCTCTAACTAAGATTTTGAGGTGTTCTCTTCCTATGTATATTTTTATCCCTTTTGTGTGTCAAATTCCGAAAGATTCCCTATAGGTTTTGTTTGCATGTCCTCTTCTTCCAGCGGGTCGGTACGCTACCACTCTTTGGCCTTTTTTTTTGTTTCATATTCCCTTTGGGGTCCTTTCTAGCTAGTGGGTGGGCATATTGGAGATGCCTTGTTTACATACACCCTTGGCATCTGAATGATGTATTCTCGTAGTTCAACAGTTGTTTCCATAAAGTAATGTTGAAGGTCGATGTGATGTGATCAGGTAGCCCCTGAATCGAGTCCACTTGTACACTTATTCTAGTGAATGTGAAAATTCCCCTAATAGCTCTATCTTCATCCATTATTAGGAATTTTTGCAAGGAATTCCCAATGGCTATTAAAACTTTGTGATGCCAAAATTGTAGAGGGAGGTTATGAAGCCTAACCCAAACAGGAATTGTTGACACTTTCATAGTATTGAAATCAAAATTAAGGAACCAGGGGGTGGTGAAGAGGCGAGCATTTCCCCAAAACCAAGGTCCCTGATTAATGATACTACCACGTTTCCGTTCTGTGTCGAATCTAACTACAGAAAATCCTTTTGGGTGCAGGTAAATTTCACAGTCAGATGAACCTGAGGAGAAGATCCATTTATGCAGAGCATCAAATTTTGGCCAAAAGTTGTTAAATCTACAGATAACAACATTCTTGGATAGATCTATGTGTAGAGCAGTTACCTCTGGCTAAGACACTTGAAGCGTTGGAGATTCCAGTTTTTGTTCCACAATGTAGCGGCCTCAGATTTTGGTGTTTTGTTGGGGTTCCAAGTTGGATCTAGATTTCCTTCTTTAACTCATGAATACTTGTCCCCTTGTTGAGCTGCATGCAGTAGTTTCTACCCCCTATCATTTTGATGAAGATTTGTATCAGATATTCGTCCATGTAGAGTGGAAAGACCTTGTTGAGGTCCCGATCTATTAGATCTGGCTTTTTCTCTGTAAACCTAAATGCACCACTGTGTTTTGTATTCAGTTTTTGCGTTGGTTTCTCTATATCAAGTTTGTGGAGGATGTTTTTCATAGTCCCAACCACTATCTCTAGAATATCTACTTTTCGCAAGAATGTATGGCCCTCTGGGATCATGTCACCTTTGGCTGGATCTATTGTAGCTCTTAGCTTCCATCCATTGGCGCCAGACCCTACCTTCCTTTGTGAATAAAGGGGCGCAGCAGGCCACATAGTCAAGATCCATTCCTGCGCAGTTCGACCTTTGGCCATATAACTTCATTTCTTGCTTTTATCTTGTGGGCGACAGATCGACAGCCAGGGTATAACTCTGGCGAAGCTCCAGTTTGTAGTGTGTCAGTGGTATAAGTTGTTGTTCCTAAAACTCTTTCCTTTCCCGTCCATCCCTCTACCTTCATTTTTTGTGAGGGAGTCCATGCATCAAGGTACTTGTTCCATAAGGAACCCCAGTCTCTATAATAGCCGTTGAATATCATTTGGGGATGAGTGAATGGGAGATCGGGTCGAAACAACTTGTGTGGATTCGGGTCCTATGATGGAGCCCCACGGCCTCCAAATTCCTTCCACTCTGACTGTTCCTTCTCATGAGGATCCATAGTGTTGGCCTGGGGAGAACCAAGGCTTGCAATCGCAGAGCTTGTGATATCCTGGAAACACTTATATATATATATATAGTTGAAATATGGATATTTATCTATACTACTACAACATAGACACATAGACACACACATTCGTGTCGTATGTCGACTCCAAGATAAATAAGGAAAAAATTACACATCTCCGTCATTCGGAGATAGGCACCGTTAAAAATTTTGAATCATTCTTTATAATTTTTTCAATTCTTTTATATACAAAATACATACTTGCCAATCTTCCCTTTTTGTTAATGTATTTTAAATTCTAATTCATATCAAATATTGAAGGAATTGTACATCTCCATGATGTCATTGAATTAGAAAGCACAATAATTAAATGAAAAATATCCTTCACTCTATTCATTTATTGTTTACACTAAATTTCTTCTTGCCATTGATATTTTATAAATGTCTGGTATGAAATTTTATTAAGTATTAAAGAAATTTCACATCTCCTTGAAATTACTGAGTGGAAAAAAAAAGTTTAACAAAGGAAAAAATATTTTAAAGACAATTTTTTTCTCTTTATAAATGTTAAGTTGATATAAAATTCCCCCTAATTTAGGTGGAAATTGATGGTTGTCTTGAATGAATTTGTGGAAAAGAACCCTCAATTCTTTCTCTATCTCCTATGTCATTACTATTTTCAGCCATTAGGTTAGTTGGAATGGGCTCTCCTTCTTCTTCTCTTCCTATAGACTCTTCAAAAATATCTGGTTGTTTGCCTAAGGGGTCCTCCAATGCACAGCTACCGAAGAAGAGGGAAGGTTGGATGTTTGAAGTGGTGGGGGTATTTGGTAGAAATATCCCTAAGTTATCCCTATTCCTACGAGGAATGAAAGAAGTTTTTTTGCTTAGTTTTATGTTTTTTTTCAAGATTTGAGACTAACTGTAGAATTGAAATCACAAACTGAATGGAAACTAATAGCTTGAATGAAATCTCACTTACAGAATGGAAAGGAAAGAAAATTGAGTTACAATTACTTGTTCATAAATGAAGCTAATAGTAGAATGTCATAGATAAGAAATGTAAGAAAGAAAGCATAAATCACATCTTACTAAGATACCTCCATGGAAACAACGCCAAAAGGTGACGAGCACCAGTATTGTAGCAAGAATGTTGCAACTCCTCGGGCTACCAACTTTACTTTATCAACCTAGGGTTCATGCAAACTTGGAAGTGACAATGTTGTATAAACAAGAAGATGTGATCGGTATGCTCTCTGTCACTGCTATGCTGGCGTAAGACCATTATGGTTTCTAAAACCAACCTTCTATTGATTCAGAAGAACCATGATTACCAATGAGGAAAAGGGAAATTTACACTAACTAAAATCTTGTCTACCGTACTAAGGAAAAACTAATATCAGATTCTTAAACACACCATTCATCTAACTACTGCTAAGAGGCTTTGCTTCAAAAGATGGCTAAGTTGACATGTGTGCAATCCTATTTTCCTAGGCATGCAATCCGAAATAACCAAGCATTCTACTATTGCGCATGTAAATGAGCACAATAAGTCTTTTTTCCTTTTTGTCCTTTTTGTGTGAAAATGTGAATGCTAAATCCTCTTAGTGATGTGGCGAGTGGATTAGGGATGATGGTGAATGGTCAGATGGCTTAGGAGGCAAGTAGGGGTCTTCTCCTATCTTCCTTGGTGCTCTTTCCACAATTCGGCCTCAGAAAAGGCCACTATAGGTCATCGTAGAGGATGTCCTAATGCCTCCTACAGGATGTCCTAGTGCTACTACTGATCCCCTGTATTCCTACAGGATCCGACCGAGAGAAAGAGGAGGGATTTGGAAGGTGGTGTAGGTCTTAGGGAAGGTGAATGGTGAGAGAAATGAGGCAAGGGAGTGGCTAGGACTCCTTCTAAGCTCAAAACAAAGTTTGTGAGATGGGTAGATTTGCTCAATTAAAGTTGGAGAAGTGTTCTTATGTAATGATGAATTTGATGAGGGATTAGTGGAAAAAGTGATAATCATGGATGGATGAGGTTAGGATGAGATTGCTAGTCATGATATCTCTCTACATTGTTGAAACTCCTACACTACATCAATCATTGGCATTTATCCATGAATCATGTCAAACAAGAAAGATTTTCAGTCAACTAAGAAAACATAATTTCATTATCTAGTTGCTTATTTCATGCATGGAAAAACTTGCAGAATAGTGTGAAACCTTTATGACATCTAATGCAAGGTTGAAGATATCAGAAGTGTCAATTAAATCCTATTCTTGAAAACTGGTAAATTGCTGGCCTAAGTAGCAGAAAATCCTAAATTCCACAAGAAATCAGAATTTTGTCTTTTTGGGGCTACATAGGATTTCTTTTCTCAAACCATGGTCCCTAAAGGGAGGAGTGAGGCCAAAGCTACCTACTATCAGCTTTTTGATATTCCTTTGTCTTCCTAAGCTACTACTAAATCAATGCACAAATAGAAGCAAACTAATCAAATCCACAACTACATGCAATGAAGTAATGCTAAAAACAATTCAACCATTGATCTATGAAATAAATAAAGCCTACAAATACAAGAAGAGGAACCTTTGCTGCTAGGGTTTAACCCTAATCCAAGAGTTTTAGCCATCTGAGTCAACTTAGTGTTGGATCAAGGAAATTCTCATTCTCATTATCATATCAGAAAGTTACACAACAATGTCGTCCACAAGTCTTTAGCTTGAAAATTCCTAATTATTTTACATAAAAAATCTGAATCCTAATGACGCTCTAGGCATCTTTATTTATACAACTGAAGTCTGCAACGACTTCCTTAAATCTAGGGAGGCTTGGCTCCCAAACTCAAGATGAAGTGGTTGTTTAACCGTCACTAGCTTGACTGCCTTCTAATCTTCATGACTCAGTTTCTTGCAACTCCAAGCTAGTGTGATTTGATGGAGAGATATTGGAATGCGTGAGGATTAAATGAGGAGGATCTATCTCCTATAATATCTCCTCCTTGTGACATTCGAATTTGTGTCGTTAATTAGCCAAAATTGCCATGATTTGCTCTCAAAAGCCTGGAATCAATGCACATTAGTCCACTAGACATAACATATCACTTTTACTCATCTCATTAAGACAAATATAATGAAAATATGTAAGGAATTATGAGAAGAGTTGATTTAAATAAGCTTGGAGGTGTATGAAGCTCCATAAAGTTACCCAATAAAGAGGCTCATCACCACCTAAGAGATGATGATGGTCATCCCTAATATTACAAGATAGGGCTTGTACATCACATTTGAGTGCCAATAGTTGACCTTGTTAGTTCTACATAAGCCCTTTTCCTCTTCTAAGGGTGATGTAGGGTAGTTTTTGGTCATGATGTCTTGGCATGAACATACCTTTGATGGCTTGTACGTTATAATATGGAGCACTCATTAACCCTTACCTCACATCTTAGTGCCTTTATGAGTTCCTTTGAAAATTTCACTAAATATATTTGTGTATTTAGTGTAAGTAAAATGAAAAAGTACTATTGACTTGGTTATAATTATTTGTTTTATTTAAACTATTTAAATAAATTTAAAAATAAAAAATTTCCAATTAAATAAAATCTTATATTTAAAAGGTATACCATTATAATAGAATCTTAAAAAACAATAAAATAAAGAAATAAAAGATAGAAAAAAGCATGGTATATGTTTAAAATAAACAAAGAAAAATTCATTGACTATTTAAAATTATATATTAATAATTATAGAATTAAATGCCAAAAAAAAGTACTTAGGAATTTGGAGATGGAATTAATAGATTATGATGGATTTAAATGTAAAACAATAAAAATGTCTAAAATATTAGATATGATATTAAAATATTTTTTTGTTGTTTCATAAATTTAGTGTTAAAAAGAAAATTAAATTCATGTTATATAAATTTAATAATTTAAAATTTGATTTTTTTGGTTTATAATTAAATTTTGAATAAGATAACATTAAAAATTACCTCAAATATAATTATTAAAATAAATCTATTTTTTGCAATATTAAAAACAAAATTATTATTAAATTGAGAAGTAAATGTAAATCTATATGGAGAGTATAATAAATGATTAGATTGAAGAAGAATAGTATCCACAATCATAAGATATAAGTAAAATGCAAATTTATATGGAGAGTATAATCTTTTATTCAATTGACATGTACTGTGAATAAGTACTATCATGGACATCTAAATGATATGATTATAATTCACTTGGAAAAATATGGATGTGACACTATTTTCCCAAGGAATGGACCAAGACATGGAATATGACAATTTATTTATCATAAATGTTATAATAGATTAATATGTTAAATGTGTTGTGGAATAATCCAATATCACTACTTCTATGATGTGAATTGGAACATTTTCATAAATTCTTTAAAGTAACAAGAAGTGGTTCCACAAGACAAAAATGAGAAGCCATAAAATTCATATAAAATAGTAAGCAATATTGAGGGTAAAAAAAATTGAATAAAGTATTTAAAAATGTGACAAAATAAAGTAGTATAGAGTGTCGTAAATGATATTCAAATTCACTTTGTCATTTTTTAATCACTAAAAGCTCCAAGTATTTATAATTTTAACAAAACATCCGAAATGTAACTCCAACAAGGAGCAACCTATGATTTAGAATGGAAATCTATGACGAGGTGACATATGAAACACATGATTCTAAACACCTTTTTAAAGCTATGGTTATAACCCAGACTCGAAATTTACCGTTCATATTTTTGTTTTTGATCAAATAGATTCTATTAGTTCTTTGAAACGTAGCAACAATTTTTTTGAGGTATGCTTCTCCTTAACCTCATTCAAACCAAATTTATTAACTAGGAGAAATATACAAAAGGTGATATCAAAGTGCTAAAATTTACATTGTATCCTTAGAATAAATGCACAAAGCATCCAAAACACACATAGAATACATATGAAAAGAATTTCTGTCAAATATTATGAGGGGGTGAGACTTCCTATCTAGAATCATAAAAGTTTGGGGCTTTAGGGGCCCCATAAACATGAATCTCTAGGTGGTCAATCTAACCCTCAATATGATCTAATCACTTATTAGTCAATATTTGGCTCATTATAAGTGAATTCGTCTTGTCCATAATTTCCTGTTTATTATGTTTTTAGTCAATCATGAATGTTATCGCCTCATTCAAGTCATCATCTCTCTGTTTCTGTAGCTCCACCAGCAGTGCGATAAGACTCTGTAACTTCCTATATAAAAATTCTAAAGATGATGGTGCTTCCACATGGCTAGGTTATGAAACATATTCATGAGCTTATTCACCCTCATGAATAGCCTCAACACCCCCATCACCCTCCACTTCTCCTACGCACCTGCAATGGCCAACCAAGACTTCATGAGGTCACCCACCTTGCACGAAATGCCTCCTTCATTTAAGAATTCCACTATATAATCCAAAACACAAAGACCAATTTAATTCAACCACCCAAATGTTGTAGCTTGGTAATCAAATCCCGCTTCAAAACTCAAGAAGATAAAAATTGTCAAAAATTACATATTCTTCCACAATTATCACTAAAGAAGCACCCCCATGATTACAATACTTCCTCTTGAATAGAGTACCCCAAGAAACCAAGGACAAAGGTAGTGAGCCCGAGACCTCAAACTACATCTCTCAACCCTAAGAAAATTTCTCAATAGATACGTGCAATAAATACCACTAAAGGCAATAGGGACCATGACAAATTATTGAAACCATAAAGATGAGGGAACCCAAAAAGAACAAAGGACCACCACATCCAAAATTCCATTTACAAAGGAACTCCTAGGGCCTAGAGGCAGCGCGATATTTCTTACTAAACAAGGAAGAGAATAAAACCACCCTATTTAACTCCTGTAGCAAGAAAATTTAGTAGTTCTCTTGTCCTCACCATGTCTCACAATCCAAAGGATAGTTCACCTCCCTTAAGCTCACTGAGGTGTCAAACCATGAAATTTAGCACACCATAGTGACCAAATCACAAGTCCCTCTAGCTTGCATTGTCCTTTCTTTATAAAGAAGCCACTTGAATGAGCACGCCTAGGTTAGCGGTCTATGCATAGTCAACATTCCCCTACCACCTTCCAAAACTCCGATACCTAGAAAAATCAACTTCTAAAAAAACAATAGTTCAGGCAATAATCTCATTCACATGTGTGTAGAATATTTTGGGTGTCCTATGCAACTTGTCTATGGCCCCTTCCCCCATCAATCCCCCATGTTTGGCCACACTCATCAAGGTAAACTTTAACCTTCATGTTATCCTAATTTTATAATACATATAAAAATTAAGTCTATATCTATCTATATATATATATATTCTTTCCATGGGTCAACTCCAAACTAAATGAAAAAAGAATTGGATATCTCTTTCATTTTGAGTTACGCACCATTAAAATGTTTTAATCATAATTTTAATTTCATTTACCATAATGATATATATATATATATATTAATAATATATACATATATAGTTGAAATCTTGATATTATTATAGCTACTACCAAACATAGACACACCAGACACACACATCGATGCCATAATTTGTCAACTCCAAGATAGATAAGGAAAACATTACACCTCCTTCATTTTGAGATAGACAGCGTTAAAATTTTTTGATCATTCATTATAATATTTTCAATTATTTTATATACAAAACGCATACTTTCCAATCTTCCCTTATTGTTAATGTATTTTAAATTCTAATTCATATGAAATATTGAAGGAATTATAGATCTCCATGATGTCATTGAATTAGAAAGCACAAATTAATTAAATAAAAAATATCCTTCACTTTATTTATTTATTGTTTACACTAAATTTCTTCTTGCCATGAATATTTTCTAAATATCTTCTATGAAATTTTATTAAGTATTAAAGAAATTTAACATCTCCTTGATATTACTAAGTGGAAAAAAAAAAATAAGAAAGGAAAAAACATTTTAAATTCAATTTTCTTCTCTTTATAAATGTTAGGTTGATATAAAATTCCTGCTAATTTGGGTGGCAATTGATGGTTCTCTTCAATGCATTTATCATCACCATGCAGTCACATGGAAAGTGGCTCTCATCCGACTTCAATATGCCCACTCTGTATGCTAATCCATCGATTTCATGATGCCTAATCAACTGCTCCATATCCTCTGTGTGACCTCCTTGTACTAAACACTAATGCCTCATTCACTTACTTGGCGATGGAAAACATTATATATGTCTAAAAAATTCTTTGGCTCTTTTGTCTCCCAACTTTTTCATGATTCGTCACTCACCCTATCATACTCTTATTTCCTTCCAAAAGAAAAGTGACAATTCCCTCAATGATTCTAAATTCCTCCTCCTCATTCTCCCACATGCTACTATGGTTCAGGAGAGTAGATGTGTAAGCAATGGAGGCAATGGATGTGGTCGTGATCATCATTCCCATGTTGTAGATTTTGATTAAAAATTCTAATGTCTTCATTCCAAATATTAATGAAATCATACCACACAACGTGTCCTCCGTGGAAGCTGATGAATTATGGAAAGTAGGTGGTTGGCATTGGGCCTTAAAATTTTACTAGCCAAACAGTTATAGAAGCAACAACAAGCCAATGAAGCTTCCATAAGGAAGGTTGTTAATTCTAAGAATTTATAGTCTCTGCGAATCTCTACAGGGCCTTATCCACTCCGTAGAAATCTCCTTCTCTCCTCTCTCACTCTACCATTCCCACACTAGCTCCCAAGATGGTATAAACACCCTTTCAATCTCACCCGCTTCCCCTGGGCACTGACTCTTCGATCATTATTGATTATATGCAATTGAAATGTCAAGTGAGTGGAGCAGCTAACAAGGCACAACCATAGCAAGCTTTGAGTTCTTATGGTTGTCTTACCATTGAGGAGGAGACAAAATATGCACTAGCACAATTCTGGCCTCATAGCACACTTGATGGCTCAACAACTTCTAAAGGAAAGAAAAATGTTTGAAGCATCTTTTTGAATGGATTGTATTCTTAGCCCTAAGGAAAATTCTCACACGCTATTTTTTGTATTACAATCACCAATTATGTATGCTAGTAACTATGGATTTGCCCATGAATAGATATTTCTTTGACCCTAGATTTCAAGCAATGACCTATTGGTTTCCCATGGTGAGAAGATGGTCTCAAACCTAGTTCCACCAGAAGACTAACATTATTATGGTTGTGTAAATTTTGTACATCATTTTTGCTAAGATGAATTTCTTTACATATTTACAAAATAATATATATATAATTGTTTTATTTAAGGTTCACATTGAAATATTTGATATATTATCAACATCAAAATATTATTTCGTAATATGTGTAGAGTAGATATTGAAATATACTAGTCGGAATGAATATTCAAATTCTAATTGGGTGCATCATCCTATAATGCAACATGATGTGTTACGTAAAGAAAATGTATTGAGTATCTCTCAAATCATACCCATTGATATTTTTTGTAAACCCGGGATCATAGAAAACATCATGATTGTAGTGAATTTCACTCCAAATGATATTTCTACCTATATTACTCTTTTCATATAGTTCTAATACGTATTCACTTGTACATATGAAGATTTATGTATCATTGATAGCCATATACATGAAAGAAATAATCTACTCAAGAAAGGACTTCACCCAATAAACCCTCACAAGGTTGATATCCTTAAGGAAGGCATTGAAAAATTACTTAAATCTTAGTTCATATGTCTATTTTCCTTAATTGAATAGGTTTCCAACATCATTCTTGTCACAAAAAAAGGGTACAGTTCATGTTTTTTTCATCAAAAGGAACTCAATAGGGAATTACCAAAAGATAACTATCCAACCCCATTGATTGACCAGATCATTAATGGTTCACTAGTAGTGATATTCTCATTCATGGATTCTTTTATTTGCTATAAATAGATTGAAATCAAATCAAAAGATCAATATAAATGGCTTAAATTTTCCCTTAAGGTACAATCACATATCAAAAATTGTCCTAGGGTCTTAAAATCATTGGATCCACCTTCTAGTGGGACATGCCTTATGCTTTTTATTACATCACATGGCTTGTAGATGCATATATGGATTACCTCCCCTCTTACTCTCACAAACACACTAACAATCCAATGAATTTATGAGCCATCCTTATGCATTGTTGCTACTATAATACTCATTTCGATCCAAATATTCATATTTCTGTTGTTTCCAAGAGATTGTAAGGTTTAATTATGTTAAATTACATGATCTTGTCCCTTAATTTCACTAACAAAAACATGCGAATGAATCTTGCAATAATTCTCAAAATTCTCTTTCTTACATTCTCGCAAACAGTGTGCATGAAAACATTTCCTTGAACACTTTTAATTCAAAGAAAAGAACATTGATGGTAGAGACATTTACTCAAATATTTGCATGGTTCCAAATATGAAACCCTTACTCAAAGTATGAAAAAAGATAGCTAGACTAATTTATTATTAATTTGGAGAATGCAAATACACGACAATCACTACATTTTGGATTTAAGAGATCTGTGGTTTGTATCTTTCGAATTATTGACCGAAGAATCCACAGTATGAAAATTTTTATACCAACGTTTAAAATCCCAAATTCTTTTATCATCATTCTTAACCCTAATGATGGATCCCATTTGGGATTTGAAAGGTTGGTATAAAAATGTTCATACTGTGGATTCTCCGGCCAATAATTCGAAAAATCACTCCATTAATAAAAAATTTGAAAATTATGAGTAAATGAGAAATTTGGCATGTTTTGGCTATAAGAGTGGCTAGTAGGGTTAATGCTAAATTTTTTTATGGACAATAATTACTTCTTCCATAAAGTATCTTGATCCTTCTATAGAAAATCACTCCCCACTAGACAAACTCAAATTCTATATAAATAAATTCATTTTTTTTAGATAATCTTTGACTTTCCATAAATAAACTTAGTTGTTTCAATAACATAATGTATCCAAAAATAAAATTACCTGCTAGGGAAATTTAACCTCTCCACAAATAAACTTAGACACTATAACAAACTTTGTCTTTTCACAAAAGAAAGATCTGACATCCTCTAAAGATGAAACCTGAACTTCAATGCAGTACCGCTCAAAAATCTGAATGATGCCTCCCCTCAACCATAGTGGGTGGTTGGATTTAGCACTAAATAAAAATCCTTAATGAGGTTCTCATCCTTACAACTAAGCTCTTAGAGCTATCAAATGAAGTATGAAATATAATAACTAATATAGGTTCAAAAATGAGCTACGATTCTCTTTTTCTAACTTGTATCATCACAATATGATGATTCAATAGCACGGGTCATAAAAATACCATGAATCTTCCCTTTTTTATCTCTTTCCTACTCAATAATATAAATGGATTTCAATTTTAATTTTTTATTTTTCCCATAATCACTTAATAACACCAGTTAATTTAACTATTCATTCTCACTTCTAAATTTTTATGTATTCACTTGAGTGATAGCCAAACAATTTAATTAATTGATCCCTATTTTACTTCTATAGCCTATGGGAATCAAATAGTCCACTCAGTTAGTGGCCATTCAAAGAAAGGGAAATTACATGGTCAACCCTCTCAAGGTTGAGCAAATCATTAATATGGTTCATTCATATACTCTTACTAAGCTTTACAATTTTCAAGAGAAAGTGAACTTTTTATATCAATTAACTTCCAACTATGTTGACGTTAAAAAAGGTTTCATGCACTTTCTCAAAAAGGCACTATTGTGGTGGCTATTGTAGGAATTTACAGGGTAAGTTCCTCAGACAGAACACCAAAAGGACACCGCTCACAAACAGATCACAGATCAATACACCAGTATTTTGACGTGGTTAAAACCCTCAGAGAGGGAAACAGTCCACGGCCTGCGCCAAAGTGGCTACTACAGGAAATTTATTAATAAAAGAATGAAAATTTACATAAGCTTCTCTCATGCACGGTTAACCTACAAATGACCCTCCATGCGCTTTAAATAGAATTCATGGACGAATCGGGTGTCAAGCCACGGATCAAGTGTCGGTAATACCGAGGAGAGAATGAACCGTCGGATCACTACATATCGTGACCGTCGGATTATTCATCGCTCAGTATTTAGAGTACTTGATGCTACCCTAATTAAATGAAACCCTTGTATTTCCCAACCCCAATGAGAAATAAAACAAAACACCTTAAGAGGTAATGAATTTAAATCTATCAAATGAAAAATCGAGCTTGTAAACTATCCAGCCATATCAAAGCATTATTATAAATAAGTAAATGGTGTACTAGAGTAGTGGAAATATAATTCTAAGAAAAGGGGTAACTAGTGCATCCATGACTAATCCCTACTTGCATATATACACTCTAGATGTTGGACCACCATTAGTTGGTCACTTGGGTATGGCACCTAGCCTTGAAGTCTTTCCCAATACATTACCACATCTCCACTTGTACACATGGACTAACGTTTGGACTAGGACCTACAGCTTCCCCTTGAGGGTTAGAAACACATATTAGGGTTATCCACCGATCCATCACAAATATAAGAGAGGCAACAAAAACATGCCACTTGGTCTAGTTAGATACTTGATGGTGATCATTGTGTGAAGTATTTTTTGTGTATCTTACATTACGTCTGGTCCTCTATGATGCTTCTATGGTTTGAGTTAACTAATTATGGATTGATTGGAACTTCATTATAAGGATATTTTGTGGGATTATTGACATCCTAGTAATAGAAAATGTTATAGGTGATTTCCCCACCTACTAAGTAGTTGAGTAGAAGTTGTACTCTCCAAACCAAAGAGAGAGATTAACTTTGATGGTGCAATATTGCCCAGCTAGGATAGGGAATTAGACTGATTGAGGGATTTATATAATTTTTGACATTACAAGGAATCCAAAAATGCTATAGCATTGAGCCCATGATGCTTAACATTGGAGATATTGATGATTTGAGCAGTGAACCTAGGATTCCCCTAGCATGGTGTTGACACTATTTGATACGAATCACTTCATCCACCTAATAGATGATGATGGTCATCCTTAATATTACAAGATAGGGCTTGTACATCACATTGGAGTGCCAACAATTGAGCTAGTTAATTCCACATAAGCCCATTTCCTCTTCTAGCAGTGATGTAGGGCATTTTTTGTTCGTGATTCTTGGCATAAAGATACCTTCAATGGCTTGTACATGATAATATGGAGCACTCATTAGCCCTTACCTCACATCTTGAGGCCATTTTGAGTTCATTTGAAAAAATAACTAAATATACTTGTGTATTTAGTGTAAATAAAATTAAAAAATACTATTTGACTTGATTATAATTATTTATTTTATTTAAACTATTTAGATATATTTAAAAAAAAAGTTGCAACTAAATAAATCTTTATATTTAGAAGGTATAAAATTATAATAAAATCTATAAAAATAAAAATAAAAAAATAAAGAAACAAAAGATAGAAAAAAGCATGGTATATGTTTAAAATAAATAAAGCAAAACAATATGATGACATGGTAATAAATTCATTGATTGTTGAAAAATATATATTAATAATTATAGAATTAAATGCCACAAAAAAAGTGCTTACGAATTTAGAGATGGCATTAATAGATTATGATGGATTTAAATGTAAAACAATAAAAATACCTAAAGTATTAGATATGATATTAAAATAGTTTTTTGTTGTTTCATAAATTTAGTGTTAAAAGGAAAATTAAAGTCATGTTATATAAACATGTTTCTGATTCCGTAGCTCCTCCAGCAGTGTGGTAAGAAGCTGCAACTACCTATACAAACATTCTAAAGATGGTGGTGCTTCCTCATGGCTAGGTGATGAAACATTTCCATGAGCCAATTCACCCTCATGAATATCCTCAACACAACCATCAACCTCCACTTCTCCTATGTGCCTGCAATGGCCAACCAGGACTTCGTGAGGTCACCCACCTTGCACAACATGCCCCCTTCGTCTAAGAATTCCACTATATAATCTAGAACACAAAGACCAATTTAATTCAAGCACCCAAATGTTGTATCTTGGTAATCAAAACCCGCTTCAAAACTCAGCAAGATAAAAATTGTCAGAAATCACATATTCTTCCACAATTATCAGTAAAGAAACACCCCCGTGATTATAATAATAGTTCACCACCCTAGAGACCAAAGCACAAGCCCCTCTAGCTTGCATTACCCTTTCACTCTAAAGAAACCACTCAAATGAGCATGCATAGGTTAGCGGTCTATGCATAGTCAACACCCCCCTACCACATTCCCAAACTCCAATATCTAGAAAAATCAGCTTCCGAGAAAAGAGAATTATTCAGGCAATAATCTCATTCACATGTTTGTAGAATCTTTTGGGTGTCCTATGCAACTTTTCTATGGCCCCATGTTTGGCCACATTCATCAACGTAAACATTAACCTTCATGTTATTTTAATATTATAATATAGATATAAAATAAGTAGTCATATATATATTCTTTCCATGCGTCAACTCCAAACTAAATGAAAAAGAACTGGATATCTCTTTCATTTTGAGTTACACACCACCAAAATGTTTTAATCATAATTTTCTTTTTCATTTACGAATTTAATATAATATCATAATTGTTTTTTATTTACCAATTTAATATAATACTACTACAACATACTACTACAATATAAATCTGGACATTTATCTATACTACTACAACATAGACACACAGACACACACATTCGAGTCGTATGTCAACTCCAAGATAAATAAGGAAAAATTACGCATCTCCATCATTTTGAGATAGGTGCCATTAAAAGTTTTGAATCATTCTTTACAACTTTTTCAATTCTTTTATATACGTAATACATACTTGCCAATCTTCCCTTTTTGTTAATGTATTTTAAGTTCTAATTCATATAAAATATTGAAGGAATTATACATCTCCATGATGCCATTGAATTAGAAAGCACAAATTAATTAAATGAAAAATATCCTTCACTTTATTTATTGATTGTTTACACTGAATTTCTTCTTGCCATCAATTTTTTCTAAATGTCTAGTATGAAATTTTATTAAGTATTAACATCTCCTTCATATTACTGAGTGGAAAAAAAAGTTTAACAAAGGAAAAAATATTTTAAATTCAATTTTTTTCTCTTATAAATGTTATGTTGATATAAAATTCCCACTAATTTGGGTGGCAATTGATGGTTGTCCTAAATGCATTTATCATCACCATGCATTCACATAGAAAGTGGCTCTCATCCAACTTTAATATGCCCACTCAGTATGCTAATCCATCGATTTTCATGTTGCCTAATCCACTGCTCCATATCCTTTGTGTGATCTCCTTGTACTTAACAATAATGCCTCATTCACTTGCTTGGTGATGGAAAACATTATGTATCTCTAAATATTTCTTGGCTCTTTTGTCACCCAACCTGTTCATTGTTCATCACTCACCCTGTCATACTGTTATTTCCTTCCAAAAGAAAAGCTACAATTCCCTTAGTGATTTTAAATTCCTCCTCCTCATTCGCCCACGTAATACTATGGTTCAAGAGAGAAGATGTGTAAGCAATGGAGGCAATGGATGTAGTCGTGATCGTCATCCCCATGCTATAGATTTTGACGAAAAAATCTAATGTCTTCATTCCAAATATTCATGAAGGCATACCACACAATGTATCCTCCATGGAAGCTGATGAATTGAGGAACATAGGTGGTGCGCATTGGGCCTCGAAAGTTTACTAGCTCAACAGTTATGGAGGAAACAACAAGCCAAAGAAGCTTTTAACATTTCTTAAAGTCAGTTTTGCTTGAAATATAATAGAGATTTTATAGAATACTAAAGGTTTTAATTCATTTATATGTTCAAAGATTAATTTTAAAGTACAAGAAATCTCAATCTTACTTAAGAATTGTGATCTAATTTAAAAGAAAACAGCCAAAAAAATTATAATCTAAACTAATTTATAAAATATTTTAATATATTCATAATTAAAATAGACATAAAGTATAAAAAAGGTTATTATTAAAACATTGATATTAAAGGATTATTAAAAAGAATTATTTAATTTTTTTTTAAACAGTGGGAAAAGTTATCATATTTTAGTTGTTAAACTAAGATTACAGATAGCCATCACATATTGCTATCTCTTAATTCAGAGTTACTCATCATTATTCATGGAAAGCCACATCACGAGTAATTACATTGACGGTGGTTAGTAAGGCTTCATACTCTTTTTATAATTATCATTAATTTTTTTTCTTATTTTTGCTAATATTTATTTAAATATTATATCTTAAATTTTAATTATTTTCCATAAAGGATTTGATGTAACATAAAAACCGTAAAATTAATCTGATGTAATAAATACTTCTTGTGTATAAAAGAAACTAAATATAAGTAAATATTAATTCATAAAACTATAAATAATAATTCACTATTCAACATTAAATACATATTTCAAACTTTCACCATTATCATTTATCATTTTTAAGATAAAGAAAATTATATGAAAATTTGATTTTCTTAAAAAGACAATTTAATTGTAAAAATAAATATTATGTTATTAATATAAAATATTTATACACATTTTTAAATTTTAGCATAACTAAGATGTAAAATTAGAATAACATGTTTTCATTTAAATATTTTTGTGAATATATAATCATTATGTCAGTGAAACATAAAATGTTATGATAAAATTATGTAAACCTTATCACTTAACCTTTTTTGGAGTTGTGTATGAAATGCAAACAAAATTACCATATATGGTTTTTTGTTTTAACTTTCCATATTTTTTTAAATAGGTTTCAATTTATAAATTATTATTTTAAAAATATATTTTAATTTATAAATTCTTACTTTACACAACCATATTAATAATAATAATTGAAAAACAAAAAACTCCAAAATACTAAGGAAATTTACCGTTACTTAATTTTTTTTGACTTACAGTTAATTATTTAATTTACAATAAGAAACGACTTCGCTGAAAAAAAATTCCATTGCAAAAGTGGGAGTGGGAGACCTCCCTAAAATAGAAATAACTATGATGCATGAGTTTGTCGGAATCTCTTGAGAAGCCGGGGTGAAAGCGGTATTGTCTAAAGTATATCCGTTGATCTGTCGAAAGCCAAAGAAAGCCGAAATATCCGATCACTAAAAAGCCAAAGAAAGCCGAAATCTCCGTTGATCTGTAAAAAGCAAAGAAAGCGGTTATCTAAAGTATATCCGCTTATCTGTAACAAAGCAAAGAAAGCGGAAGAGGTAGAAAGAAATTTAGTTTGTGATATGTTTTCTGGGAAGAGTCTCCATTTGGGTGTCTGGCTCTTGTGTTTTTTAGGTAAAATTTAATGTTCAAAATTTGTATGTTGATAGGAGGATGACAATGGATTTCTGTTGGATGCAATTTTGATGAATTCTCTTTCTGTCGATGAGCACAGTGGATTTCGTCTGGAACTGTTCCAGAAGATCCTCTGATATTTCTTGATTCGGTTATTGATTTAGATATACCCTCTGTCCCTTTCTATATATCGAAGTAAATTCATTTATGATTTAGACCCTCTGTCCCTTTGTATGTATATATGGAAATAAATTCATTTATGATTTGATGCATAGGAACCACCAACCAGCAAGGGGAGATTTGTTATATTACAATGCGCTCTTGTTGTTGATGCTACGCAAACCCTCCTTCACCTTGTGCTATTTTCTTGAATGATTTGATGCACAGGAACCACCAACCAGCAAGGGGAGATTTGTTATATTACAATGCGCTCTTGTTGCTGATGCTACGCAAACCCTCCTCACCTTGTGCTATTTTCTTTGACTATTCCAAATTGGTTTCTGGTAATCTGTTTATTTCCTTTGTCTATGTTTTAATGTAATTTGTTGTTCTCATAAAGTCTCTATTTCATTTTCTTTAACTAGTTTAACCTCCCTCGCCTTAGTTTAGTTGATTTTGATAATTAGTTTATCATGTTCGATCTAGGTTTCATTTCTATCTTGGCTTTCAAATTTGTGTTGGTTGGTTGCAAGAAAAATGAGCCGCAAAATTTTGAGGGTTTCACTTAGGTTCGGCTTCCAGAACAAGTATAAACTCATTTTTCCATATTAGTGTAAAATCCATTGAGTTATTGAGACGAATTTCAACCAAACTAAAGACTATCCTTCATTGGCATTTTCGATAGATTTCAAGGAAACTGCACTAGCTGTATGGTGGCCTAGCATGTAAAACAGTGGCAATGTTTGGACCTCATCTCATCTCGTCTTCGGAGGAGATAAACTTCCATCTTCATTTAAATCGTCCAGTTTCCAGTGAAGCCCGTAGGAGATCCAATCCTTCCTCCAGCTGTGCAACCCAGATTTTCGCGATTTGACTGTATAGAAAACAAATCCCCTACGAACTAAGAGATTGTTCCATCGTTTTTATTTCTATTTCTATATCTATTTCTATTTCAAGTTCAACGAAATCTAATATGACCCAAATCTGAAGGGTAGGCAAATTGAAAGAAATCCATCAATGCCACAAAATCTGTACTACCTAACCAAATAATGGGTCTGAAATTCATCCTTTTTCAAATCACATTTGAGCCCATTTGTTGGATTTTAGTGTCAGATTTCCTTCCCGTGTCATCCCTTTCCAGTTGACTATCTATGAATCTATTCGGAAAGACGTCGATGAAATATATAGTTTCAATTTTTACAAATAACTTAGCGCCAACTCTGTATGACACAACCCATCATTTTATATGAAAGAATGGCGTGGTTGTCAAGTTATCCTATTTGAATTTTTCTTGCATTCAACGACCTATGAACCCCAGCCAACGATATAAACACAGAGCTGAATAGCTACAATTAGTTATCCGTCATTGTCAAGTTATCCGGTTTGAATTTTTCTTGCATGCAAGTACCTATGAACCCCATCCAATTAAAAGCATTCCATCCATGCCACAAAATCTGTACTACCTAACCAAACAAATAATGGGTCTATTCATCCTTTTTCAAATCGCATTTGGGCACATTTGTTTTATCTATAATTGTGAGATTTCCTTCCCGAGCAATCCCTTTCAAGTTGACTATCTATGAATCTATTCGGAAAGACGTCGATGAACTATCCCATTAATTTTTATTGCATTCAAGGACCTATGAACTTCTTCTTTACGGAACATATCAAACCCTGCCTCTTCTTCTAGCCTTGATTTTAAAGGTTGAATACATACATACCGACGTACGTACTGCCGTTTTTGTAACCTTGTGTTTCCGCCACCCTAACCCGATTTGGGCCAACGATGTGCGAGATTATAATACTATGATTATTATTATTATAGCGGACATTTTCTGAAGTATTGTTGTGTTTGTGGTATACTTATGTGTTTGTGGTATACTTATATTTAGGGGTTTCCAGAATCTATGTTTATGATCACGGTGATTGTTATTTATTTTATATTTTTAAAGATTTTATATAATTAATTTATTGATTTTAAATAGTCTTGGCCATTAAGAATAAACATTGACTTTCGTGTGATCTCTTTCAACTCTCTCATCCTCATCCTCAAGATTGGGTTGGAAAGAATTACCCTCCAGGTTTATGCCACCACAATAA
>APFE030064081.1:0-10202 GCA_000404065.3 Pinus taeda
GGGATGAAACATGGTAAGGGGGGTGGAATGTTATGTACGTAGGGGGGTAATATGGGGTACCGAGGGAGGTACCCAAGGTAATAATGTAATAATGGGATGGGCCATAGTAATAAATAAGGTGGTTAACCCATGTCATGTAAGGGACCACAAGTAGTTAATAATAATGTAATGGGCACATGGTATTAGTTGATGGTATGAGTAAACCATGGTATTGATGCATGGTATTGTATGTTATAGGCCTATATAGAGGCTAGAGACTCCACATGGAGAGATATGAAGTGAAGTATTCTTGTATGAATGGGTTGTGGAGTGTTCTCCTTCCTTAAGGAGTGATTGTATGGTGTTGCCCTACTATAAGGGTTTGATAATAAAGAGTCATTTCTATCTTATTTCTTGGGTTTATTTGCATTATCTCATACTTTCTTATCAGTTCTATAATATTCTTGGGTTAGATATACAACAAAGTAAGTGGGTGTAAAAGGCATTTGAGATTTTCGGAAGGGGTCTGATTACCTCAGAGGGATTTTATACTCTGGAAGGAGTCCATTGTATCTGGAAGATGGTTTGAAGGTTGAGGGTTCTTGCTAAGTTTCAAGCAAACTGAGCAATTCCCGGGGGTACTTATGGTTATTTTTCAACCAGAGGGGGGGATAATACATAGGGGAAGATTTACTTAATATTATTAAGGGGACGGGAAAAATAGGGAGCTAAATAATAATGTTAGTGGTTAATATGGAGGTGGTAAGAAAGCGCTAAGTTTAGGAGACCTTAGGCTGTTACAAGGGGGTAGAACCATTCTTTAGAGAAAGTATGGAACCGTTTTGAGTAAAGGAGGTCTTTACTCAAGTTACTGTTATGAAAATGATGAAACTTAAGAGGTATCAAGCAAATCTTGATCTCTTTTTGGGGAGTTAGTTAATGATTGGGGAAAGCGGAGAAGGGGAGTTAGTTGTGCCTCTTTTGAGCTTCTCACATAGAACTGCCTGCTGATTGTGTCCTGAGTGAGATGACACTAATCTGGAATTGATCAGGCATTAGGATATCGCAACCTCAAAACTACCTACCTAGCCCTATTTACCTACATTTTTTCTCTTTGATTTTGGTGCAACTAGACTTGCACCACATTTTTTTTTTTTTTAATCTTTCCTAATCTACATACTACCCTATTTTTTCAAGGGCAGAGTTAAAGCTGTTGGGCTCCTCTGCTTCTCTACCTATCTAAGAATCTGCCAAGATTAAAGTTGTTTGGACAGATTTTACATCTCTATATTTAAACAGGAAATTTTAAACCTAGGGAGACCCAAGTACGGCTTGTTGGACTCCCCTTTAACTGAAAATTGGCGATACCGGATAAACTTTTCAAAAATTTGGAAGGGCAATTGAATGAACTTGGAGTAGCCTTCTTCGCTTGGAGACTGTTAAGCAAATATGGAGCATTGCAGCATGCAAAGTACGACATATTTGGCCTGTAAAAATGTCAATCATGAAACATGAATAACCTGCTGCAGCAGGAAGCTAACAGAGTGCACGCATGCAATCCAACCCATTCAATACACTTACCAAGGAAAAGAAAAGAAGCAAGTCCAACTAGGGCTGAACATGTACTTCGGCAAGTGATGCCCATGACCACCAGCATACACTTGAAGATTAGCACATACACTATGCATCAGTGTGTTGTCGGTTCAACCATACCTAAGAAGACCATGTGCATGTTAGCGGATGAGTGGAATGAAGGGGCCGAACCAATGCACTGGTTGCAACAAAGGCAAGAGTTTTCTTTGGTAAGATGTCACCATGAGGTGCATGCACACCATCATGGATGACCAAGCTTGGCATCAGCTCACTACCTTCACCATCACAAGAATGTCAAGGATTTGGTCTCATCACAATAGACGAAGTGTTAGTGATGTCTTGCAAGGCTTGCTCAAGTCATGATATCTCACATGAATACATTTGCATTGTAATGTTGAGTCATATAAAGTGTAATTCAAGTGTCAATGGTTGGATGTAATAGCCATAGAGTAGGTGAAGAGTCATGAGGGTAGCTGAACTGTCACAAAGGGGAATTTCAAGGGTCATCCCACCCTTTGCTATAAATAGTCCCTCATAACTCATTGTAAGGGCTTTTGGTCAACCAAGATTCTACTAATACTATTTTGAAGAAGGCTTGGACAGTATTGTAATGCACCTTGGTTTCTCCATTGCACGGAGCTAGTACATCTCTTTGGAGGAGCAGGCTTATGTCGCTGTAATGTTCCATTGTTGGGGCTAGTAGGTTTACATGGATGTATTGTATGATTGTGACTTACACTACTTTATATAATAAGGGCTAGCACATTTTCATGCATATGTTGTTATTGTAGTTGGACTACTTTGGTTTTTTTAATGATATGTGTTGTTTAACTTATGTACTTATGTATGAATTGATTCACATGCAATTATATGAATCTTGTTGTTAATGTGTTGCATATTTCGTTATTGTTGTCACAGTCGACGTCGACTACTTTGTCGGACATTAGACAAACCTTTCACTTGAACCTTGCTATAACAATCATCATACTCATCACAGAATAATCCATGAGTGTTGTGCTTGTCATCTTACCTTGTATGATGTGACAGCCGCATCCAAGTGGATTTCTCTGCCAGAAGCTATGCATGTCATTTGTGTTGTCTCTTCCTAGCTGAGTTAGGATTGATCCCTTTCAACTTGGAACTCACATTCACCTCCTTCCCCATTCAAAGTGTTGGAACCTCTCATACACCTTCCTTGACTCACTACATCAATCACACCTTGTTGCTGATAGATTTATTCTACTTGCCTCTGTGCGACACCGCCGTTAAGGTATTACCTTACGACCCACTGCTAGGACTCCTACACCAAACAGTGTGAGGTCTAATTAGGACTTATTACTGTGGATATCCCCTTGTTGGCTTGTTGGGGCCTGACCCAAGTTTGGAGTTAATTAGCCAAACAAATCCTTGTACTACTGGCCCTTTTGGCAAAAGTTCATAGAGTGCAAGCTGAGGTCTCACTCGAAGTAGTATGGGGGGGTGCTGGAACCATGTTTCTGCACCCTTGAGATGTTTGAGAGGTTTAACTGGTCCAATTGTTAGTCCCTTCATGCAAGTCCCTTCACACACTTTCTAGGCATTCGAGCCTGATATACTCGCCTTCACGCAACCCTAACCAAGGGTTGTGGAGCTTTCACGTTGCTGGAGCAGCACTTTATGCTATTCCCCCAAGTCACACCTGAGGTCTTACTTATCTTCCTATGCTTAGTCAATTATCTTTGTGTAAATGGATGTCTTACGTTATATTTATTCATACAACACATTCATAAGAGTTTTCGCATCAAAAAAATAGTACACTTGCAATTTAAACACAATCATATATTAAAACAAGAAAAGATACATAATAATATGGTAAACTTCTCTTTATTAATTCTTCCAATGATTATAGACTCGACGTGTCCTGCACACTCAGCTGCATGGGTCCACATGCTCAGCTACAGACTACTAGACCTTTGTGCACTCAGTTGCAGAGCCTTCTCCTACTCTATGACCTAAGGACACACTTTACACTTCGACTCAATCACTAAGACTCATCATGCTTCCTTTCTATTTTCTATCTATACACTTAGAGCCTCGCTCTATTTTTACAATCCCATGGTATGCGGACCATGGGCAGGTCTATCAAACCGACATTACATTACAAAAACGAGGGAAGAAAACCCTGTGACTCTACTATAACTTCGCGCTCTGTGCCCATAATTCGCGGAGCTTTGACAAAAGACTTGGTCAAAACTTGGGCTTTAAGCCCCAAAACATGCCTTGGGGGGATTCCATCCCCAACAGGCCCCGAACACAAATATCGTGACTCACCCTCGAGTCACTCTATTGGCGCAAAGATCTTTGCATGGAGTCCATCCAACTCTGCCCAAACTACTACAAGTTTGGCAACACAATGAGCAGCTGCCTCATGGACCTCCCATACATGTTGTTCCGAGATCATGGTGTCAGAATTGCTTCCTTGCATCTGTGCTTGTATTCCCTGCATTTGTTTATAGTCCCACGCCTTCATTCGGATTCTTGTAGCACAAATACTGTGGTTATGTCAGTTAGTCAGGTAGCCATACCACCCATGTAGAGCTTTAATTAGTTGCCATTCACTTTTCCTAGGAAAGGCTCTCCGTTTAGCTTGACTAGTTGTACTGTGCCTCCATCTATAACCTCCTTAACAATGTATGGTCCCAGCCAATGCATTTTGAACTTTCCCAGGAATTTATCAAACTTATTGTCATACAGAAACACTAAATCATTTACCTTGAAGGTGCGCAACTTAATATGGCGATCATGTTAGGCCTTCTCACGTTGCTTTTGTACCTGTTGACGAAAGCTAGCTAGGAACCGTTCCTCCTCGAGTTATTCCAACTATGCGAGCCTCTCTTCCAGGGCTTCATGGTCCATCATACCTATGAGCACTGCTATGAACAAACTAGGTGCAATATACTCCATTGGCATGACAGCTTCCACACCATAAACCAACCGGAAAGGTGTCTGTCTTGTCAGTTTTTTACACTTTGTCCTATAAGCCCATAGTACTGTAGGTACGCGCAGGTCCCAATCACACCGCTATGCGTTGCATACTTTTGTTGAATGCTTTTACTCTCCCATTGGCTTATGGGTGATACGGTGTGATTTTCTGATGATACACTTGAAACTCTTCTGTTAGCGTGCTGATGGTTTCATTCAGGAAATGTGTATAGCGATCGATCATCAAGATTTTTGGACATCCAAATCGAGTCAACACGTGTTCAAACAAAAAATTCACAATCATGGAAGACATGTAGTCTTTGAATGGTTGCGCTTCTGCCCAACGAGTCAAGTACTCTATCACAGTGATAATGTATCTCATACCCATCTTTCCCGACAATGGAACCATTTGTTGGATTTTTGGGGCTTGACCCAGGTTCAGAGTTAATTAGCCAAACAAATCCATGTACTACTGGCCCTTTCAGCAAAATTCTATGGAGCGTGGGCTGAGGTCTCAACCGAAGTAGTATGGGGGGGTGTTGGAACTAGGTTTCCGCACCCTTGAGATGTCTGAGAGGTTTAACTAGTCCAATTGTTCGTCCCTTCATGCAGGTCGCTTCGTGTGCTTCCCAGACCTTTGCACCTTGATATACTCGCCTTCGCACAACCCTAAGCAAGGGCTGTGGAGCTTTTGTGCTGCTGGAGCAGTGCTCTACACTATTCCTCTAAGTCACACCTGAGATCTTACTTATCTTCCTACACCTAGTCAATTATCTTTGTGTAAATGGATGTCTTACGTTATATTTATTCATACAACACATTCATAAGATTTCGTGCAACAAATAAACAATACACTTTCAATTTAAGCCCAATCATACATTAAAACAGGAAAAGATACACAGTAATATGGTAAACTTCTCTTTATTAATTCTTCGAATGATTACAGACTCAACCTATCCTGTACACTCAGCTGCAAGGGTCTGTGCACTCAGTTGTGGACTAATAGGCCTCTCCCCACTTAGCTGCAAAGCACTCTCCTTCTCTACGACCCAAGAACACACTTTACACTTCGACTCAATCACTTAGACTCATCATGCTTCCTTTCTATTCTCTATCTATACACTTAGAGCCTCGCTCTATTTATACAATTCCATGGTCCCATGGGTAGGTCTATCAAGCCAACATTAAATTACAAAAACGAGGGTGGACAACCCTGTGACTCTATTATAACTTCATGCTTTGCACCCATAATTTGCAAAGATTTTACAAAAGACTTGGTCAAAACTTGGGCTTTAAGCCCCAAAAAATGCCTTGAGGGGATTCCATGCCCAACACCCCTTAACATGTTGGCGTGTCCAACACCGTCAATATTTCTGGTGCTAGAAGGAGGGCCTAATGACAGGTTGTGTCCTCTCATCCAGTTTTGAACCTTTTCATATATTTCATGGATTCTTGTACTCTTCTTCCCCTAAGGTGTTTTTTGAATCGTGAATATTTCTCTATCTCAGGGAAGCTTTTCAATCTCTTGTCCACTCACATGTATGATGGTGAAGGTGGAGTAGCCTGGCCTGAGCACTTACATAACTTTCTTTCAATGATTTATGAGGAAAATGAGTTTACTAAAGAACATGCTGGTTTTTTGCTTGCATACACACTTTGCGAATGTCCATTTTGTTGGGTGCTCAACCTAATAGCTGACATTGCACACTCATGTGAGCACTTTTGTGATCTTACTGAAGACACATTCTATCATTTTGATCCATACCATCTTGAGCAGAGATTTTTATAATGACAGGGAGCTCCACATGAATCCGTTATTGATTTTAGGTAGTGCTTCCTTGACTTGTAGTTTCAAGCTCTGAGGAGCCATATGAAGTTTTCTTATCTTTAGGATTATTTCAAGTATTGTCTTAAGAAATCTACCTATCCCAGGAGAAAGTTTGAGATCAAGCCTTGCTCAACCTTCTTCACTGATGGAGCTGCACAAACTCATGTGGGAGTGGGCACTATCTCAAGTGACTATCTGCCTCCCTCTCATTCAACAGCTCCACCATTACCCAGTGATGTTGAGGATCATGCTTGTACACCTGTTCAAACTTCACACTCTGCCAACATCACTCCACTCAATTTTCACATAGATTTGGTTGTGATTCCCTCAAGTTATCATAGGATTTCTTTTCTACGACCTCCATCTTCGCACTCGGGTGTTCCTCCAGATGATGTTGTCTTATGTTCGTCCATTCTGGACTCTTCACCTATTATGAATGAGGAACAACCCACTGGCATAGTTGGGTTGCACAACTAACATGCAGTATCATTCATGAAGAGTATGAGTGGAAGCTTGTGCATCAACACTTGGCGAAGGATGACTCCCTTCCTTCTAAGCCCCCTCTGTTCTTTCCTAAAATTGTTGGTGAACCCACCATCCATGATTTTGCATGTGCGTCTTCGTGTACAGATGCACCCATTGTTGATATTTCACAGGACACACCATATGTTACCCCATCATCCAACAATGGAGAGGACTAATCGTTCATTGAAAATCCACTTGATCCTTCATCTGCTCCTTCCAAAAACATAGAGGGTGAACATCCTTCCTTATCATATACTCCTTTGTATGATTCATCAAATCATGAGGATGATGACTAACATCTTAAATTTTCTGATCTTAGTTGTCATGATCTCTTCACCTCATCATCTGATCATGATGTTGATTTACTCATTCTTAATCTTTCTAAGCCATGATCTACGAAGATCCATCTGTCAACGAAGTCAAAAACCTACAGACTATCGAGGCACTTAAACCTAAGATGATGGTATGTTAGGCCCTCACTGTCCTGAGGTTGGTTTCACTCTCAATTAGGAAATTGTTCAATCATCCAAGGCTCCTAATCACTCATTTGTATGCATTGAAGATCCATCTCACACACATATCACACTTTCTCCACTCCAACTGCATGATCCCATTGCTCACGCATTGCAAGAGTCCTACATTGCAAGCACTCATGCATGACACAAGTTACCTTTGTTTATTTCGTCTGCTTGCATGCCTCAGTTAAGAGTGTGCATATGCTTCAAAGTTGCACGTAGTGTCACACAAAACCACGATAGGTCTGTAGACTGCTCGTCATGCACATCCACTCACTTATGTCACATGGACACTTTAAAACATGAAGTGTGGTTGTCTTCATTGTTATATCTTTCTTGGTTGCTGGTCTAGAAAAATGGGTTGCTTGTGAACCAATCCTTCACCAACATGGGTCTACCAATGCATCGATGGCTACATTGGAAGTATCACTTCACGTGATCAGGCCCATGCACCGATAGTGTAGGAGTAGGAGTAGTGTTTTCTTTCAGTTGTTTGCTTTCATGCTTGTTTTTTTACATGTTTGTTTTTGCTTGTTTGTTTGATTTCTTGTTTGTTTACTTGCTTCACTTTCATTTTTTCTTCTATTCTTGCTTTTCTTTGTTGGTTGTTAGTTTGTTCTCTCGTTTTGTTAGTAGGTTAGTTTTGCATGAAATCATGTGTGACTCACGGGGTCTTCCCTGAATGAACCTTTGACATATCACGTGTGTTCATGGCATATTAAACAATACCCTTAGCTTGAATACATATTGGAAAATGCCTCTAAAAATCACATTATTTATCCCCCTACCAATATAAACCCAATACACCTTCCCAATTAAAAATCCCCTACTTTCACTAGATATTGTAAGTATTTTTGCTTTTTTCATTAACATTTTTTTATACCCCTTTATAGTTTTCCATTAACTTTGTGTTCCATTTTTTATACCTGCCAAGATAAAAACCCTCTACCCCCTATACATCTCCCAATATATTATGTCATTTTTTCCTCAATAAATATCCGCAAATATGAACCCACGTGGTATGGTATTGCTCCCTTAGTGAAGCCCCCATGGTGTGACTCATGAAACGTGTTGGTTAAAATAAAAAAGGGCTTGTACAACTATCACTACTTGGTTATATGTCATCTTGCCTCTGTATGATGAGCTTGTTATTCTTAGTCCATGATATATTCAAGGAAAATACGTACAATTCAAAGTGAACCTTGGTAGTGTCACCTTCTCTAGTTGGTTGTTTTTTTTTGTGTTAACCCTTGTTAGCTCAGTCAAGTAGAGTAAGGTGAGGGGGAAAACCTTAACCAGCATGTTAGAGATATAATAAAATACTTCTTTGTTGGAACAACCTCTTCTTCTCTGAATAAGTTGGGATCCCTCTTCCACCTCTAAAATGAATAAGTGTTATGCACAGAGAAAAATGAAAAAATGAAAAGTAAAAAAATTCCAAATGAAAAATGGATAAGGCGAAAGAAGGGAAGGGCTTCCTGTGCAAGGAGGTGATGCAAGTAACTCTGCCTGGGTACTGATGAGGCTTGTTGGGAGCGAAGCCATAATTGTGTTCCTATGTGACTCCACTAGGGTACTGACCAGGCTCACTAGGAGAGAATCCATACTTGTGTTCCTATGTGACACCACCAGGGTATTTCCACTCCTACTGGCAGTGTAGCAACACCAAAGATGAAAATAAGACTTTGATGACTATAATGCTTATGCACCTATATACCCCTCAACCCCAATCAAAACAAATGTGTTGCCTTGGCTTGGAATGTGTGTCAATCAACCAAGATTATGGTAGATACTACATCTTACAATCAGGCTAGTGTGAAACCACAATGAGCAGAGAGCTGAGTAATACTTCCGGAGGTGTTAGACTTGCTTTTCACAAATAAGGTCCATTCAGAGAGTTGGAGTTCTACTAGTGCGTCGCCAAGTGTTGTAGCATATACAATCACCCTCCAAAATTTTTCCTTAGCCTGTTTGGAGCCTCCCTACCAACCTTACACAACAACTTGCCTCGCTTCGTCAAGTTCACAAGCTTCAATGTCTTTCTTGCACAAAGGCAACTTGTCAATCAAAGTTTGATCCTTTCCCTTCCCTGGCTTCCCACTCGAACTTGGTCCAGCCGCAGGGTGAGTAGCTTCCCCTTGAAAATTATGCATTTATGGAGCGAAATGAGCCTTCACTCCAGAAATTGTGCAATCCTCTATGTCAGCCTACTGGGCTCTAAGATTGTGCAATCCTACCAGCCAACCCTCCTAGCAGGATTTGCGCAAATTTTCCTAGCGGTGGGTTGTTCAACCTAGTATTTGTGAAAATCTTAGTAGTAGTCAGTCACTTAGCCCAAAAATTGTGCAAATCTCCTCGGCAGCCAGCCTAGCTCCCAACCATAAATGTGCATTTTTCTCCTTCAAGCAATCGAACAACCT
The DNA here is from genome assembly GCA_000404065.3 of Pinus taeda. Taxonomy (NCBI): domain Eukaryota; kingdom Viridiplantae; phylum Streptophyta; class Pinopsida; order Pinales; family Pinaceae; genus Pinus; species Pinus taeda. Next base: position 9,822 of record APFE030064081.1, read on the forward strand.
CTTGCATGTACAACTGAGTTGATGGTTCTCTTTGGGACTGAGAAAAATACACTTGCATGCATAGGCTGCTTCTCCTAAGGCAGCATGAAAAGGCATCCCTTGTCTCAGGGATCTATGTTTAGCAGTTGGAGGTTACATGCAAGAAGCAATTCAGAAACCTCCCATCTAGTGTCACTTACCCTAGATTTGTGGCATGCACATCACATCTTCGATGTTATCAAAACTCATCAACCACACACTCCAGAGCTCATTCCTCACATAAACCTTGTAGCTCTGACATCCCACATCACACCTAGGAGAAGTAGGCACATTCAACTCAGTTGTTTTCGGATAAGCCCACTTCCCATGCCTTGTGTTGCATTTCTGTCGCTTTTTGGGTTT
>APFE030064093.1:6018-16457 GCA_000404065.3 Pinus taeda
AGGACAAGAACCTCAACTTATAAGTATACACAGGAAGTCTGAGCACTAGGTGAATTCAGAGTGATTGCATACTTATAAAGCTGTAAAACTTACATTTGGTAAGACAAAACCACAAACATCTTGAGCATTTTAACAAAGTATCAATCTTGGGAAGAATAAAACAATCTTTCTATTACTGTAAAAAAACTTTATACACAGGCCAATATAACTATGGTTTTTGCATAAATATCCAACCTTGATTACATAAAAGATTCAGCTATATATAGTGACACAACTCTAACTACTTGGAGCTTCCTCCTCCAGCATGAGGGGAGCTCGATGACTATCACTAATGACCCTTATCTGTTTTTAACAAACTTATTTAATAAAACAACCATTAACAGAAGTTCTAAAGAGTTCTAATCTAATTATAACTCTAATTCTATCTCCTTCGTAGAAAGATTCCTCCTTGCAGCTTTGACACCTGGTTTCCTTTGCATTTGGCTGAGATGGCATGATATGAGCAATTAATGTTCCATGTTTGCTTTGGATGCTGAAGACTTTGATCCGCTCCACGTTGGCTGAGAATATCCCTAAACTTTCGGTTCTGGTCTTCCATCACCTAGCATCACCGAGTATGCAGCAGTAGGTCCTTTAAATCTTTAATAACCCCTGAATACAGGGCATTACCACGTTCCTAATATGCTGGAGGCTTCTTTGACGGACATGTATCTCTCTTTAAAATTCCCGCTCATAATATCTACTGTCTGTCTGCGTTTTTAAAAAAAAAACATCATCTACAACAGTTTCGTAGCGTGCTACGAAACTGCTGTTTTATTTAAAACAGTTTGCTTTTTTAACCCGAGGTCTTAATATGATCATACCTGTCCAGTGTCACAAAAATGAATCTACACCTGCATCACACTTATCTTGTTGTGTTTGCAATGTGCATTTACCTGCTAAGAACTATACTTGTGCACAAGAACTGAGACGCCTTTAACCTTAGTTAATTCCACTGCTGGAAAATATCTTGTATATGAAAATTGGTGGAATCAATTAAACCATAAAATCTGCCTCTGCCAACGGAAATTTCCAGTGTCATTAAGTAGTAGCTGTCACTGTAGTTTGTGACAACGCTCATCTGACAAAACTATAACTGTAGATCAAGCCTGGAGTAAAACTGGACCAATCCAGGAACTGAGTATGTTACTTAGTGCCAATTGTACTTCTCCTGAACATGCTCACAGCTGACTAGACTTGCTAATAGTGGGAAAAATCGAGACAAACAATTGCCAAATGCAGCATCCTTCAATCCGTTAATAGCTTGCAAAGTTGACACAACTAAAGAAGCCCGAGAAGCCAACTCACCCCTTCTTCCTATCACTCTCCTTGTAGTTCGATTCTCGTGGCTTCTCCTTCCTAGGAAATTCTTCAAGGGGACTCTGCCATTGGCTGGCCTCCAAGTTAGACAAATTATCAGTCGAATTTCCAATTCCTTTATATTAGAGTTCAGGTCTCATGTCCTCCACTGTTTTCTTCAACACTCTGTTTTCAGTTTGAAGTAAATGCAGCTGCCTTTTTATTGAACAGCATATGCCCGTAATCTGAGCATGCTCATTGGCCTCTTCCCTTATGATGGGCAACATCAGATCTTCCATAGGTGCCTACACGTGACCGTAATAAACACTGCCTTTTACATTTCTCCTCTGCTCGACATTCTCTATACTGACTTTGTCCAAGAAGAGACAAGGCAGTTTAGATAAGATAAACCCAGACCGAACTCCAGTTTCCAGTTTCTCAAACAAATCAGATGGCAGCTTTAGACCCCATCGAACATGAACGATTTCATGTTCTCTCATGGGCAAACTGCTACGTGCAGTCAAGGAGACCCCTCCCAGTAATTTTTCTGCTCTCAATGACCAGAAGGCCTTCAGATTCCCAATCCCATCCGAAAAATGATACTTGTTATGTCCCTCTTCAAGAAAATTTACAGCAAAACCACCATTTTCTATTGGATTTGGGGTTGTTGTGTCATTTACCATGTCTGGGGTCTTCTCAAAACTGTACCCTAGCACATTCCTGAAGAAACAAATGCGTCTCTTTCTCTGCAGTCTTTAAAAGCCTTTACATGTGCCGCTATTGTCTTTTCCTGTTTGCTTGCTTATTTTTTCTTTGTTTCAAACCGTCGGCGTACATTTGCATGGGCTGAAAGTGCCAAGTCGACTTCAACCTTATCCACGACAGACGTGGCAGCATAAGTCACAAACCCCAATCCCCGAGGCTGGCCCGAGAGACGGTCTCTCATGATAACGGAGTCGGTTAGTTTCCCATACTTTTGCCAAGTGCAGCTGCTCCACGCGAATGATAAATCATCATTTTCATAATGTCAAACACTGGAAATAACATTTGAACAGGCCATGAATTAAACATCTTGATTATAATATTCATATCAGTGTCGGCAAAAACACTAGTGTGATAATGAGAAGTGTCCTTTAATATTGCCACAATGGCATTAAGTCGCATTGATTCTGCATCATTTAGTGAAAGCAGTCGCTGAAATATCTCTCGCTGATTTACTGTAGGCATGGACCCATGTAATGGCAACAACAAGAATTTGTTTGGATTTCTCAGGAACTGGTTTCCTTTAAGCTTCTCAAGTAGTTTTGAAATCTCATCCCAACCAGTAAGGAAAACAAGAATTGCACCATCCCCTTTGTTTTGACAAATATATACTATTACAGATTCAACAAGGCCTAAATCAAGCTGACTTCCGTCCCAAGCATCAAGAAATTGTTTTGTGCCCACACTGTATTGACTGTACGCAGAGTCGATGTCAACTTCCTCAAACATGTCAGTCAAAGGATCTTTCTTCTTCTCTAGTTGCTTTCGTTTTCTCCTTGCACTATCATGGGAACTTGCAACGTAACCTGTTGTTTCTAAAATGTCCTCTAAAAAGAGCTCCTTGACAGGGAAAGTGAAACCTGGTATATGAATCATCGGTGCATCGCCAAAATATTTAGAGAAAAGTTCTGTGTTGATGGTTGCACTTATTAAAACAAGGCGTATATCAGGACAACGAGGAAGAAGGTCCCGCAAGATTATTATTAAAGAATCTTCATTCATGCCTCTCTCATGTATTTCATCCACCAACACATGACTGACTCCCCTAAGATCTGGATCTTGAACCAAACGCCTAAGTAGCACTCCAGTGGTGCAAAATAGCAGACGTGTTTGTGCAGATCGCATTTGTTTTGGGGTCAAAAACCTCAACACTAAAAAGGTTTTCACCTCTCTCTCCATGACCGTCAACCACATAAACAAAGCCATTGACCTCTGCACAAGCAAATTCATAGCATGTTACCTTCATGTTAGGAAGCTCACTCCACCTGTTCAATGCAGAGTCATACATATAAATGTTCGCTGAAGCCTTAGCAGTACCAGAATCATCATCAAACAAACCAGCCATGACCAAAAGTTTCCTATCAATCACAACATAACCGAATCCTGTCTTCATGGGACCAGGCATTGGTGGAAGTGATTGCCATTTACCATGAATAGAGCTAAGAACCTGCCAATTTTTTTTCACCACATAGAATTCTTTGCTTTGAATGAATTTCCTCCATAGTTTACAAACGGACCCCAAAGACTGGAAATAAATGCGTGGCACGAGTGCCAAACAATGCTTAGCAACATCATCCGGTAGCCCTGGAAAAAGAGCAGATTAAGACTCAATATTACATGTCATAGCATTTGTCGATAATGATTTTTGGCGCAGGGAAGAGCTGATATAAATTCCAGTGGCATGACTTTTAGGTTTTGTCTTCAATAGTTTGCAGGTTGTAGCTACTTGCAACATTTTTGCAACGTTTCTTAACTCATCACAAAGAGACCATTTAGATGAGTGTTTCTGGCATCCAACTTGTGAGCATGTACGCACAGCTACATGAACTTTGAGGTTTTGAGATCCAGAATTGATGACAAACATACACGCAGGAGCTTGAGAGTATACCAACTGTAAAATACATCCATCACATAGCTATTTTGCATGACAATTGCTATGGATTCGAACAAATCCCCAATTTTGTAGCGCAGCTTAAAACATGTTGCGCTGCAAAATTACAAAAAGGCTTTATGCGCTGTGGAAACACTTTAAAATTATCACATGAGCTACAAAATAACCTAAAAAGCTTTGTGACACATTGTAACTCATGCATAGTTTCACAGATGGCTATGAGACGGGGATGACTGAGAATGACCAGTGATGGGTGAGAATACATAGTTGACTCAAGACTCTAAGGCAAACAAAAATTCAAACTTAGACTAGCACCGACCTTTACTATCAAACAAATGTAAGACATTTGGCATTGAGATTTTGTCAGTGATAACAGAGCCTAAGCACATGATCTTAATGTATGGGAAATACATGGCTTTCAAATTAGAGGGTTAGATTTTCTCATTGGCAATCTCAAAAATTTCCTAAACAAGGTGATCTTTAAGTTGCCTTAAACATGAAAAATATAGTTATCACCTTGTACATTGCTCGTATAAATAATTTCCATACAATGAGGTCATTAACCAACACCATTGCTACCAATAGTCACTATGATATCTTAATTATTAACCACATAAATTAATCATGGATCACTTATACTAAACACTTATTAATTCTAAAATACTTAACTTCTATAATTATAGTGATCTTACACTCCATTGAGGAGTGATACTACATGTTTTTAATAAAATTGTATTGAGAACATTCACCCTTTTGCTAATAGAGGCTTAAATCACAAAGTGAAGACATCATTATTTACATGTAATGCATCCATTAAACCTACCTTAATAACCACCTAGATTATGCATTTTCTATATGTAACCAATACCAATTTCTTTATACCATGCATGATAATACTTTTTTGATCAGGCAAGAGTAGGACCTTCTATTAATCAAGTTAAAAATACATAAATTACAAGCTGCAACCCCGTGAGAGTTCAATTGGCAGCTGTGCAAACAAAAGCCAAACCACGCAACCAAAACCCTGCGCAGTCCAAACAAAACAACTTGGAAGTTACCTCTGTTTACAATGCACAATAGGCAGATAGAAGATCATTTGGTCATGTTGTCTAGTGCTGAAAGAAAACGAGCCTCTAGAAGAAGCTTCAAGTGAGGGTCCACGAGACTTCCAACCAAGAAGATCAACAAGAAACTTTTGAAGAGCAAGTACAACCACGCACCGTCTAAGTCGACCTGTCAGTATCCACTGGGCCTGCTCAGACCCACAACCACAACACATATCGTGGCCCACAATAACAACCACAACTGTGGGCCCACAAACCCACACCAAACCATTCTTACGGACCCGACGTAAACTATATTCCCGCCCTCTAAACTTTTTTCGGGTCCGAGACCCAAGCAAACTCTTTTCAGGTTGATCTCCCGCCGATGATCCAATGATGTACAAAGATATTGGGTGGACAAGTCGCATGAGGGATAACTGTCTGATACAAGTGGTATTCTCTCACCTCTCCCTCCTATGTGTTGTCCGATGAGTAGAATCAGGGCCTACCTCCAAAAAACCCGATACCACTTAGATCCCGCCTGATAAACCTCTTGTGGTTTTGGAAAACTACGCCTTGCGGAATAACTACCATGCTCTTTCGCCAAGCGGTTGCCATTGATCAAGCGCATCAGACGATTCTTGTGCCATCCTTCCAAAATCACAGTTGAACCAAAAACACCATCAACCTTTCCACCTAAAGCTCTGTTCCATCGATGACCTAGTTTGTAGTACATCCATAGTAAGTCCGAGGGAGTATTAAGCTGTGGACATGCATGATAATACTTAAATTTGAAATATTCTGCTATTTAAACTACTATCTTCATAATTTCATGACATGGACATTGAAAAATGAGAAAATAATTCTAGCATGGAACCCACTAAAATGTGATGTTTAGTGATTAATAAATAAAGGTTGTTATTATGAACGTTATTTGAATGCATATGCCTTTACTTTTCCATAAAATACATGTCTATGCTCTTTTCATATGCCTTATGGGTGGCCACAATACTCATCATGACCACTGTTAAAAATAATCAAATTTCATGATAATGTAAAATTTTCTAAATAGTAAAAGTAAAACATAAATTTCAATAATATTATTCAAATTTTATATTAATAATATCATAAAATATTAGTGCAAACAATATTATTGAAAAAAAACTAATGACAAAATCCATGTGCCTATTCATGATAATGTAAAATTTTCTCATTAGTAAAAGTAAAACATAAATTTCAATAATATTATTCAAATTTTATATTAATAATATCATAAAATATTAGTGCAACAATATTATTGAACAAAACAACTAATGACAAAATCCATGTGCGTAATAACTTTGTAACCCCATAACAAGCTTTTGACCAAAGAAATAACTTCGTTATGATTGCATGCATAAATTCGACAAAACATTATAAATATATAAACAAGTGGGCCATAAACCCAAAAGCACAACGTATTATTTGCCTTTACAAGCACAATCTTGATCCTATGGAATAGATTTTAGGTTATAAAGACATTGAGTTAACCCTCCATTCAATGGGAGAAGATCAAAGTTTTGTCAAAGTGACTTTGTTATATTTTTTAAAAATAAAATTTAAATGAAAGTATAAGATAGGGTATTTCTTTCGCTTAAATATCTTATTTAATTGATTAAATAATTAAAATTCAATATTCAAAATGTGGAATATATACTATGAGAAATTATATGGTCATGGATAATATTAATATTTTCCACGTGCATTTTATATTGATTTTGAGTGATTTTATATTGCCTCCCATTATATATTATTATCATAAACAATGTCAATATTTTTAAGATGAGTAATTTTACGTCGTTTATCGTTTTTCATATGGATGGTAAGTGATCTTATATTTCTTCGTGGCAATCTTGAATTCTTTTTAATTAAATTTTATATTTTTTAATTAAATTTTGAATAATATTTATATGTTTGGTTGGATCTTTTCAAAACATTTCATATACAAACAGTTAAATGTTTATAGAATGGTTATTATTAGATTGATTTTTTATTATGAAAATTTTATATCTGGTATTACATGGGATGGTTTTATTGTTTGTTTTGTTTTGTTTTGGGATATTATGAGAAATATCGACTTTTATCAATTTTAGTGTGACTGAGATTACTAAATTTTTCTATTCACTTAAGGGTTTTATGCGTTGAAGAATATTGAAAATGTATTAAGTGAATTTATTAAATCATGTATGTGGGTGTTAATATGGAGCTAGGTCACACTTTTTGGCAAGGGAGATTAGGTAAAAAAAAAAATAGCTCAATTGAGCGTATTAAGCATTCAATTGAGCTATTTTCTAGTGTTTGATCGAGCCCCTTGAATGCTAAAATAATTGCTCTATCAAGGGTTTAAAACTAATCTTCGATCGAGCATTAGGACCCAATCGATCTCTAACACTTGATCGAGCTTTAGGGCTCGATCAAACATTAGAGATCAATCAAGCTCTTGTTTTCTATTACATCATGTGCCCACAGTCTATGTGCATCATTTGTGCACAGACCGTGGACAGAGAGGAGCTCAATGGAACTCCTCTTTTCTATTACATCGTACTTGCGACCTGCGCACATCATTTGTGCACAAACCACAAACAGAAAGGAACTCGACCGAGATATTTGGAGCTCGATCAGGCGATTGCATGATGGAGCAACCCAACCAACCTCGCCAACAACCCGACCAACATCCCAGAGGCTTAAGAAAAAGTAGGTTTCCTATCCTTTTTGTCTTTTTCATTTAAGTTTTCTTGCAAAATATATAAACTAGTTAAAAAAAATTACCTTATAAAAACCACAAAGAAAAAACCTTTGAAAAAAACAAGAAACAACTTAGAAAACCATTAAACCAACCTAAAAAACATAAAAAGAAAAACTTAGAAAACCAAAAATACCCTAGAAAGCCACAAAAAAACAATTTAGTAAACCACAAAAACCAACCTAGAAAACGCTTCAAAACTACCAAAAGAACTATGTTTTTAAATTTGTTTCCTACTTGCAATGACATTTTCTATTATGCATATTTTATGATTTTGAATAGTAAAAACATTATTTTCTAATTATTTTAGGTTTCAAGTTTTGAATTTTGTGAAATAAATTTAAAGAAAATTTTAATTTTTTTGTTATTTAAAATGCATTTTAAATTTCTAATAAATTTCACTGAAAATATAGCCCAAAAAACTCCAAAATAGAAAAGCAAACCCAAACTATAAACCAATAAATAAATAAATTAGGAGCTTGAGATTGACCTGATGAATACACTTGCTCATGATGACTTCTATTTATCAAAATAAAAAAAAAATATTTTATTTTAAATTTAAATAATTATATATTTTAAGTATTTTTTAATAATAAATATAGTACCATTTGTTTTAAAAATAATTACTTAAAATAATATTAATTTCTAAGTTCTAAAATCCAATGTTAAAACAAAAAATGTTATATTATAATAATATATATATATATATATATATATATATATTATATATATATAAAATATTATTAATTATAATAACTATATTTTAATTATTATTTAATTATAACATCACATAGCTATATATTATAGTTCTAAGTATATTATTTATAACATAACATATATTCTATAATTATTTACTCATAATACATAAAGTTATTTAAACATAAAACTTACACATAATAATAACTAACAAATAGCATGTAACATAAGATAGCTATAATTAATAATATATATATATATATATTATATATATATATAACTTTATAACTGTAACATAATATAGTGTAACATGTACATCATAACTATAACATTCAACATAGCATAACTATTTAAACCATAATATATATGTGTAAAAGTTTTAATAATGCATCATTGATAGATACATTAAATCCATCATGAAAAGTGCATTTAAAGTGAATAGAAACATTTTGACTCTTTTCTAATTTGTACCATATTGTTTCATTATGTAGTGGGTTGTACCAAAAGCATTATCTTCATGTGCTTGCACCTAGTAAATGTCATATGTCAAAGTCAAACATTATAAGAACTTAAAGTCTATTGGAGTATTTGGTTGGCATGAAACTTTATTAGTTTTGCAAATAAGTTTATTTCAATTTTTGACATATATATTTACATATTTATGCCTTATGAATAAAATGCATTATTTAGAAATGAGAAAAAGTGTGAAGGTAGATTTGATCACTTCTTTCGATTATGTTTACTTGGAACTCAATAATTTGGTTGATAAATTATCAAAAATGGACTCTGAAGTTCAGGACTTCAGGTTAGATTATTCTACTTGAGTTCATAAATAGTTTTCTTGTCAACATTCTTTCTAGGTCAGAATTTTTTTCTTGGATTATTTTATATGTATTATATGTAATATGTAGAGGCATCTATATACGTGCCCCAACAACAAATTGTCATAGTGCGAGGGGATCTACTATACATGGTCGAGCTCATGATAGGTCACATAGCCCACTCAAAGTAAACATTCCACTCATAGATCCTGCCTCTGACATCAGTCAAAGTGTTAGAGGAAGTGTTCATGTTTTTGTTGATGATCATCCTACCTCTAGTGGACCCTCTTCACCTGTTTTAGGTGCACCTCCTACATTTTTAAATCTTCTTTAAACTTTGTGTTTATGTCTTGAAATTGTCCTTAATTTTTAAATCACCTCCACTGATGTGTTTGAATTTAATGTATATGTTATTATGCTTCTAATTTGTTAAATATATGTTAAATTATGTTTATGATTTTAGACCTTCAACAGGGCGAAGTTGAGGATCCTAGTGCAGCATCGATCCCTTCATGGGACGATGCTAGAACTCATATCACATTTGAGGATGTTACAACTCATGATCTAAGTGGCTCTAAAAAGACACACAGGACAAAGATGGCTCAAAAATCAAAGTGTTTGGATTGTGCTCGAACCAAGACCAAATCAAAGACCTCGTCATCCCGATCATGGAGGTGTGAACGATTCGTCAAACCGAGCTCGTATGCAAAAGATAGAGCTCTTCAAAGTTTGACATGACAAGAGAAGTGGGGCCCACAATATGCCACATGGCATCCCAGTAAGAAAATGGGACCCACATGGCAGCCCATCAGCCATTGACACTTGGCGTTTTCTCATTTGTCTCCTAAAAATTGGCATAAGAGACAAAAATCATGGAAAATGGTTAAATAAATAACCATATAACGAAATGTTTCAATAGTTATTAAATATATAAAACCATCCAAACACATGGGTTCGGGATAGGTGGCAACAAACCTCACTGAACCCTTTGAACAACCTTATTGGAACAATAAACATTTCTATATGGGATCGGGATCAGCGGTAATAACCTCCGTCGAACCCTTTGAACCCTCCACAACTGCCGCAACCCAGATATATATATATAT
>APFE030064094.1:0-20988 GCA_000404065.3 Pinus taeda
TTGTTTTTATTTACTAAAAGTTTATCTTGTTCAAATTAACAGCAATTGGTTAATTGCTCCTAAAAACTCTATCTTTTTAGAATGGAAGGAAATAGGTTAATAGTTATTAAAAAATTATTTTTATAGAATTGATAAAAATAGATTAGTGTCTGAAGATGAGGAAGTGAAAGGTTACCTCTTATAGCCCACCAACAATCTATTTTTATGTACAAATTCTAAATATCCAACTCTGAAATCCAATATTTGTATACATAAGTTTTGATATGCTCCTTTTTATCACAAATTTTTATTTTTTTTATAGTGTTTAATTTATAAACTTGTTTCAAATACTCACATGATCAACGGAAATTATTTAAATAAAATTATTAATAAATCTAATCAAATAAAATTTCAACATCGAATCAATTTGTAAATAAAATCATACAATATAATAAAAAATTTAGACTAGAAAAATAGAGATGTGTCCACGCACAAAAGAAATGATTTATGTTACCTTGACTCAGTCAATGACATGCTGTATTTGTTTCTAAAATGAGGAATGTTAGTTGAGAGAATATCTTAATTGTCTAATCCATTCAACAAACTAATCTTACTCAATTTCTAAAGTAAGTGTTATTCTAACTTCCCCTTAACACTTACATTATTACATAAGTCACATATTACATATAAATCATATCAACTCTAATATGGTATTCATCATCAATTATGTTCATTTTGGGATCTTGCACACATTGCTCCTTTTCACCACCACACGAGAGACCAGTTGATATTCATTTGAAGAATACCCATCCTCTGACCATCATTAAGGAGCTTTGGAGAATTGAAATTTCTTAACTACCCCAAAGAATAGCTAAGATAATGAATATATCTATGGACAAGTTTCCATCCTAGTTGAGCCAAGAGGCTCATTCTACAACCTAGTATTATGTATAACCCGTTCGTCTGTCATCAAAGTTGAAATTTTTCTCATGTTTGCTCAAATAAAAAAAAATTAAATAACTATACAAAATATTTAAATATTTTCGGTCCATAAAAAATTTGCACGTGAAAAAATTAGGTCCCTCATGGCTCATGTTAGATCCATATTTAAGATGGATCTATGCTAGTAGTATGCACCAAAATAAACACTTCCAGTTATATAGGTAACCTATCTATATACAAATCTTATCCAACAATGAATTATGCAAAAACTTTCTTCACACACACACACATTAATAAATAATATAACTGGTAGCTATTTAGAAAAGCATGAGAGGCTATGCATTAAATTCATTAACATTGTCACAATCTGAGAAGTCCAGAAGGTTGGCCCCTTGCAAGTCTTCAATAGTAGCTATGTTGGTTGATTCCTTTAATTTTCCATTTAAAATATCTATGGCACGAGACTTAGATTTGAAGGTTGTATGTCCATGTTTTCAACAGTATTCTATTGAGTTATCATTTTTATGGACTCTACCCTTTGAGAATAGTACCATCTCATCATGTGGGTTGTCCTATGTGTTACATGATTTCATCCTCTTCTCTTCTGCTAAGATTGTTGCAATCATTTTATCTAATGATCTAGAGGAAAATTGACTTAAGGCGAAAATAGGGTTATCATAATTTGAAGGTATTTAACAAAATAGTCTTACCATTTTGTTCTTCTATTTTTACCTCAATGTCCTCCAGCTTCCTTATGAATGATTTTAGATCATTTATGTGTGTAGACAATGATACACCATTATGCATTTTGAATTTGAATAACTGCAATTTCAATGAAAATTTTGCATTCACAACCTTTTCCCCAAATATCTTGCTTAAGTGTTCCCATATTTTTGAAGAGGACTTTCCTGAGTCTATAAGGTGAAGTTCTGAATCTCACAAAGATAATCCTATAATAGACTTAACTCTTTCTTTCCTTTTCTTCCATTCAACTAATTGTTTTGGATCTTCAAGTGACAGTTCTACTCCTTTTACTAAACTCCATAGGTTTTAATGCATCAAATTCATTTGGACTTTCACCTTCTAGGTATAGAAGTTTACCCATTGAATTTATCAATAACTATTTGCTCCATATTTAAAATAAAAAACTACTGTAAAAAAATTATTACCTCGTACACTTTCTTTACTTCTTACAGCACTTGATGCTTTGACCAAAGCTGAAGCCTTTGCAAATGGTCGTTGTGTCACTATGTTGATCTCCTCACTTGCCAACCGTAATTACATCCATGCAAAACCGTTCAAGACTCTACCTTACGTAACAGATAGTCATGAAATCATCTCTACCTTACGTCACATGTATCATTCATTGTTAAAAGATCACCGATTACCAATTAGTAGACTCTACAAGGGAATTCCTCTTTTTTATGCCATGTGAGATTTCCCAAGTCAAAGCATATCAACACGATTAAATGGAATTAGAATATTAGATGCTCCTAGAAGTTTTGCAAGTTTTGATTCCCATGCTCGTGCTACTTCCACTTTCCATCTCCTGAATTTTATAGATGCTCGTTCTCACACTTCTTTTACTTACCATCTCCTCAATTTCATAAATAACCTGACCATCAAGTGAAGAATAACATTTGAGAAAGGAGCAGAAGCAAAGTTAACCAAATCTGAAAACCAAATGGAAAGCACATAAAGCAAGCATAAATGATCATTGAGGTGGAAGGTAGAGCAATTAGGCAATTCTGTAGCAAATGGTTTAGGGAATTGTGGCAAGACTCATTAACAATACCAAGAAAATGTCAATACCAACTGTTTCTATTAGACTAAAAAATTAATGTTAAGCAAGTAATTCTAGAGGATGCTAGCAATTCTTCATTATGAAAGAAATTTCCTCACAAATATGCTTTCTAGTCCTTATTTTTGCGCATCTCCACCTTGGGAAGACGCCAAATGATATTTTAAAATTGTTAATTGCTACCAAAAACCAATCCCAAGATTTAACACACTCGAGGAGAAATATATTATAACATTTTCCTTCAAGGTTTATGTTTGATTTTTAATTGTCGTGTAGTGATTAATACTACGCATTGTATTGATTACTATAGGTCCTACTACCTTCATCTGAGGTGGTTTTTCGCATCTGCAGAAGGAGCATCATCAGATCCCTTTCCTTTCTTAGGAACTTTAGATTTACAGTCCCTTTTGAAGTGCCCTTCCTTTCTGCATTTCCATCACACATTTAAATGCTTTCCTGGAGATTTAGATCTCCTTCTAGATTTAAATCTCCCACTCGATGACTTATTTTTGTTTATATTCTGGGACCGTCCTCGTATAGACAAGGCATTGCAAAGCAGTTGCATTGATACATATTGCAACAACCAAACTTCCCACGAATCTGGTAGAGAACACAACAAATTGATGCACCTATCTTCATTTGAGATTTTAATATGAACAGATATTAACTGGCTTACCACAATATTAAAGGCATTCAAATGCTCTGTCAACGAGTCTCCATCTTTCATCCTCGGGTTATACAACATTTTATGTAGGAACAGTTTATTCACCATAGACTTAGATTGGTACAATGTCCCTAACTTATCCCACAAAGCCTTCGCTAAAGCTTCCCCTGATAAATTCAACAATACCAAATTCGAGACACACAATTTTATTGTGCTCTTTGCTTTCCGATCCAAGTTTGCCAAGTCTTCAACTGACATTCTTGTTGGTTTAATACACGGATCTACCGCGATCATAGATCTTTGTCCACTAGCAGATCCTCCATCTTCAGTTTCCACAACTCAAAACTTTAACCATTAAATTTCTTGGTCTCTATCTTTACACTGCTCACCATCTTCTTTCACCATAAGAATCGATCTCGCGGATCTCCCACTGAATAAGGTCTACCACATGCATGAGAAGAAAACCCCTTAGCAAGAAAAGGTTTCCCTGATCGAACTGTTTGAAGCGTCATTTCCAATAAATTTTCTCGTTTTTCCAGAGCAAATCATTATCCCTCCCACTCCTCAATCTCTTGAAACCACATAGCCTGCAACTTCCCCCCAAGTCCACTCAGAAAAATCTAATGCTAGCGGCCAACCCTTGCAAAGCAACATCTCAGACCCATCAACAATGCAACCCGAGAACCTTTAGCACTGGTCATTTTCACAATTGTTTGAATTTATCCAACATGCAACTTAGAGGGCTGAGCAGATCCATAATGACCTGGTCACCGAGCATGAGCACTAAAAGCACCAGCTTGTGACTATCACGGCAAAGTGAGATCAACTCTGACATACCAACCAAAAACTGTAATCACAGGTCAAGCAGGTGACATCAAAGCTACAAGCACTCTAGCCAACTGTGGCTGATTTAGTTATTGAAGCGCCCAAGGAATTTTCGGCCTGCACATTGGTCAATTGATGTGACTGTATTCAAACAACATTCACGGAACTTGTGGCCACCAACAAGGAGCTGAAGAAGAGTTTAGATACGGTAAGACTAGTGCTACCCAATCCAGCTACAAGCTACATCACAGAGATCGAGCAGAAACTCCACGCGGCCGCTGCGCTAAAGGCTTCTCTAACTGATGCCCTAGCAGATGGTTATGTGCTAAGGGAGCACGTCAACGATTGGTCAGGGAGCTTGGCCATGTAAAACTAGCCATTGTATCCACTCCGCCAACTCCAACAAGACATCACTCTGTGGGAGGTATGTGGCGAGGTCGAAGAACAATGGAGCACCTTGCAGAACACCCACCTCGATCAATCGAACTGCATATCAACGTCTGAATTTCTCCAAAAGGTAGAAACCCTCACATGCGTCTGGGAGATGACATTGGAAGATTATAACCGCTTTCGTGAGGAAACGATTGTCGCGGTACTTGAGTTGGGGCCTTCATTTGCAAAAGAAGGCAAAAGTGTAGCGGAAGTAGCCTCGCATGTCTCAAGGCCAACACAACCAGAGGCAGAATCAACAGCACCTAGAGAAGAAGAACCAGCACAACAACAAGAAATAATAGCAAAGTCCCCGCCAGGAACACAAATAGAGATGACAACACTTAAGATAGATGGTCGGGGCCTCTTGGGGGCTTTGTTTTGAATTTCATAGTTTGGAGGGAAGAAAGGTCAAGAATAGGTGGCGAGGATAATGGTTCAGGTTGCGGAGATGATAACTAAAGGAAAGGGACAGGAACCGGGAGTGAACAGGCAATTGCGGCAAGGTGGTGGAAGAATACAAAAGAAACCGAGGAAGGGAAATCGAAGCCATCTGAGCATGGATTCAGCCGAGCGGAACTAGTAGTGGGAATGTAGAGCAAAGAATAAAAGGAAAAATATAGCACAAGGAAGAGGTTGCAATGAAGTGGGGAGAAAGGGTACGACTATGCTCTTATCTGCTTATTTCCATTCTCGTGAGTTGCATTCTATGAAAATGTACTCTTTGAGTATTTGATGAACAGGGTTCAAGCCTTTTATACTCTTCCATGTACTCTCTTATATTGCAGTTAATGAAAGAACCAAATTTGGTTGCTTATTATATTTTTTTATTCCTTATGGGTTATTTAATTTTTAAATGAATGATCAATAACTAGGTAGTTTCCTGCGATGGTAGGAGTAGAATGATAGTCTTAGATAGTACTAAGAATTGAGTGTGATGAGCTATTGTTGTACATTTTTTGCATTTATTTGATACCCCACTTAACCCCATATAAATTCGGTAGTGTGACGCCTTGATTAAGATTCCTTGCCCTATGGGTAAGGTGAAAATGCTAGCATTGTCCTACACTACAGCGGAGCCTTGTTGGCCCCTTGAGCCTAAACAACCTAGGGTCTCTTCCATGTTGTCATTTTGTGCCAACACACGTAGATAGGGCCACAACAAGTTTTCCCAAACATATACAAAAAATGTTATTAATAAGATGCATAGAAGTTGCTATAGAATTTATGGTGCCCATAGCACATCGCATGCCATTCAGAAAATTAGAAAATTGGTTTTAAATTTTCGCTTCTAATTATCACATGATTCCATGTGCACTTGATTCTGATGAGAGTTCAAGGTAGTCTTGCTGAAATATCTACCTAGACGTCCACCTTAACCAATGCACTAATGTCCTCATCCCTGATCGTGTATGGATAAGACCTTTTCATTAGAATATATAAATATGACTTTCACTCCTATTCTAGAGGATAGTTTGGAGATTTCCATGAAACTCTAAGTTGCTATATCTGTCAAGAAAAATGCTATTGAAATACAAGACCATTATTGTGAGATTTTCCCATTATAACCAATGCTTATAACCACTAGCTACAATGTAAACATTTCCCTTCTAACAATCTACAACATCATCAAATGATAATTACATCAGGGCCTGAAATGATGACCCTGCAAATGAAAGTAGTCTATTGCATTTAATTTTCCCATGAAATGGAAACAATGTATTCATACCATAAATATAAATATGTTTAAAAACAATATACAATATAAGAATGTATGTAAGGCTTAGCATGAAAAAGGTTTTGCAACCCCAAATTTATGAAAAAGTCTTTTCGGGAGACTCCAAATCAATGTTGTTGGCCATGTGTTAAGGCTCAAATTAACATATGGGGTGAATTGTCTATTTGCATTGAGTTGAGAGTAACATAGCCATCTACATAGGGTTTAGATACTAGTAAATGGAAATCTCAACAAGATGTGTTTTAGCCATTTCTGTAAGTATAGTTGTAACTGCATTTTTTTACTTTGTATACATTGGGCCTTCCTTTGTGAAGTTTTCCAATGGAAGTTAGAGATGAAGGAAAATGTGAAAGTGGGCCTCCCCAAGTAGTGGAGGTGACAGTGTTCAATTACTTTGTGAAGACAAAACAAACTCGTTTAGCTTATTCAAGTTATGTTAGTGCTTAGATGTAAGTAGGAAATAAAAACCCAACTAGATGTAAGTAGTCAATCACAAGGATTTGGGTGCCATAAACCAAGATCCTTATTATGTCCGAACAAAGATATACATGAGTAATATGATAGAGAAAATAAAAATTAATCTTTGAAGTTACTTGCACCGAAAAGAACTGCTTAAAGATGGAGATATGCTTTAATCCACAATCGTGTCTTAGATAATTGGATTATTAAAGTGCATTTAAATAGTTGGATTATGATTTGATATCAGTATTACATAATAGATTATTATTAAGATTATTTGAATTTGAATTTTACATATTTAAGTCACTTTCCATTTTCATTTTGCTACATTTATTTTGGTTCATCAACGTGACGAATATTTACAAAACCAGAGCCTGGTCTACATGGCAAATGCCATGACGCCTTCAAACTCGTGGGCAGAATTAATAAACAGACATTCAGCTTATTATTAATTGAATCTACACCATCATTAAATTCTTATTGAGTGAACCTTCAAACTTCAGAAAAGAAGAAAACAAGAGATATTGTAGAGGAAAGAGAGTATTGTTAATGCGGGGTCTGCACAGGCTTGAAATCAAGAAGCTGCTTGAAGTTCTCCCAT
Source organism: Pinus taeda (assembly GCA_000404065.3). NCBI lineage: Eukaryota > Viridiplantae > Streptophyta > Pinopsida > Pinales > Pinaceae > Pinus > Pinus taeda. The sequence continues at coordinate 7,439 of APFE030064094.1, forward strand.
GCCTTCACCCATATTTCGGCTGCATACACCCCGGTTTTGCCGCCATCCTTGGCTTCTATTGTAAGGTAGTACCGCATGCCTGCCACTACTTGCTCCTCCGCTTTTACCACTTTACAGAACGAAAGACTCACATTTTGCACAAAGCCAAGAAAACCCTCAATTAATTTTGAAGTGCATATACCTATTGGTGGAATATAAATCACAAAATTTTACACAATATACACACACAGACCAGCTGTTGCTTTTTGTATTCATCAACGGCAAATCGCCCAAGGTCTTGAATCTCTTTATTGTGTTCCACATCTGGTATGTCGCGGATGCCCCCAACACGAGTAGAAGCATCCGACACTATGCAGAGCGGCAAACAACAGACTCACAGGTGAAATACCTTCGGATCTAGCTCGTTGCCCGACACTATGGCGCACACGACTCGAATCGTGAAATACTTTGAGTTCGCCTCCTTTCGCCATAGTAGCTGAGCTCATGATGCATTGCTATACGCCATTTGATGAAACTGAGTAACCATTCCCGAATTTGAAATTAAAATATCTAGCATTTGGGTGGGCGTTTTCAAAATTCAAATGAATATCGCATTAATGCAGGCGTCAGTATTTTCCGGCGGAAGCTGGAATCCTTTTCGGCCAGAGGGCTATCCCTTTACATGCCCATGCATGCATGGTGAATTTGCTAGGTGATTGCTGGCCACTTGATGTTCCATCATAGTACTTTAAACCGCATTGAATACCCAATAGCATGAGATTTATTGGTTGTCCGTTGTGTTGGTTGGGGGGGTTGCCATAAATGGCATACGAAGGTTCCATATTTCCATACGTTTGTTTCACATGGTATATAATATAACCCTTTGACATAAGCCATGTAACTTATATGTTGATTTTTCTTGTTGCATGGGATATATGGGTGTATTAATATATATGTATTAACCTTTTTAAAACGCATATGCGTTGGTTCCAATATGCCCAATTTTTATGGGATATGTTTTTTTTAATAAAATAATCTTTTAATATATTAACTTTTGTTTCGTTAATATATATGGATTTTGGTTATTATATATATTTGATTTTTGTTTATTTATTGTTTTTATATAGTTATTTCAATAACTATATATTAAAACAATTTTTGGCATATGGTTATAATCAAAATGATTTTTTTTTTGTTTCTTGTGCAGGTTTAGGAGACCAATGACAAGCTGCCATGTGTCAGTCGCTGATGGGTTGTCATGTGAGTCCCACGTGCTGATTGGGATGCCATTTGGTGCACTGTGGGCCCCGCTCTTTCCCTTGTCATACCAATTTTTGAAGAGCTCTATCTTTTGCATACGAGCTCGGATTGACAAACCGTTTGTGCCAATGTGATCAGGAAGACGAGCCCTTTCAATTGATGCCATCAAATTCTCCTTTCATCCATTTTGAATTTTGAACTTCTATCCATTCCCTTGGTGTCTCAAGATCCTCCTGGATCAATCCTCCCCACTAAGGAGCTTTTGGTCCTCCAAAAGCATGGAAAATAATCTGCATCTTTCTCTGTACCCTTTTTTGCACCATAAATGTCCTGAAAAGGTCTCGCTTCCATCTCCTTCACCTTTGTTCTTTAGAGTCTTAAGCGATGAGCCGACACCTGCTACTTCTGCAACCTGTAGTACATGGTTTTGTAAATTGCATGCATGAATGACATGACCAATTAATGACCCAAATGTCCCACACTTGCCACGAGTTTATAACACATCCTCAGTGGTCAAGTTTACAACAAGATGGATGCAATACTTCGGATATGACAACAAGGCCAACATATCATTGTTGCTTCAAAAAGTGATGGAATACACATCATCACTGCAACACATGATTTATATTCAAAAGGCCAAACATGATTGTTTTGAAAAGTGATGGAAACATAACATCACTTTCAGAGTTTTAACATGAAACTCAAAACACGACTCAAAACATAACCAAAAATCATTGTTGTTGAACCAGTGATGGAAAACATATCATCACTTTAAAATGCAACAAATGATTTACAAAAGAATGACCATGAAATGACAACATGTCTAGAAACCATTTCTCACTTATCTTTGTGAATGGGTCGCCTCCTTGAGGTGGTTTTGTTGGTCGAACAACTGCTTTACGTGGTTCACACGCCGACTTTTTGTCTTTAAGGCACTGACCTGGATGGAGCTTCCAGCAAGTGGCTCTCTGATGGCCATTTCTATCGCAATGAATGCAATATGTTTTCTTCCTCCATACCTGCTTAACCTGTTTTTTCTCATGCTGTTGAGAGGGTTTTTCATGCCTCATGAGTGCTGCCATTCTTTTCCAACACTTGGAAAAGGCATGCTTAGGTAAACCAAAAAAAGTGCATGTTTTTCGATGCCTTTGTCTTCATTCATTTTTAACAACATGATCATAATCAAAATGAACATTCGAAGATCGAAAGTGATTATACCTTCCTTTGTTGTTTCTGATGTTAGCATGGTGATGAGAGCTTGCCTCAACTCTCTCCCTGCAATGGGAACTGCCCTGGGATGATGGGGATGCTTTCCTACCATTCTCTTTCCTAAACAAAGTCTCGGACAACTCTGATGCCTTTGAGCACTCTCCTTTAGTGTATCTCGAGCCTGCAAATCAATGCTCATGCGCAACCTCCAAGGGTTGAGTGATGCCTTGGTTGTTAGCACCAAGCTCTTTCTCCTCGTGCCTTGTCTTTGTAAGGAGCCTCATGTTTGTCCCTGTAATTGGGATCTCCAAGTCTCCAATAGACATCATACTATGAGAAGATGAAATTGAAAGGAAATCAACATCTTTTACCTTCTCTTTCGATTTGGAAAGAACTGATGAGGGCTTCTCATCATCTGTCATTGGTAGTTCGCTAAATGTCTCAGCACTTTCCCCAACTTCTTTCCTGACATACCCAAGTCCTGCTCGACATGGTAATTCCTATACTTGGATGGGATTAACAATGCCTTGTCCATTAACACCCAAGCCTTTTCCTTCATACCCCATGCTTTTGAACAGTTTGGAGCCAATTCCTGTGATGTGATTTTCAAACACAACGAAATCATCATCAGGAAACATACATGAAGATGGAGAACTATTGTTTACCTCACATGAGTCACACTGCAACTTTTTCAAGGCCTCGTCCTTTGCTTGCAGCTGTCGTAGCAAACTTTGTTTCTCCTCTTTCTCTTCATGTAGCTGCATCTTCAATTCATCATTCTCTGTTTGAATATTATGCTTGTTTTGCTTCAGTTCTTCCATGGCCTTCTCTGTGGCTTGCAGCTGAAGCTGCAATCGCTCATTTTCCTCTGTCTCTTTCTGTAGAGTTTCATACATGATTTCCACTCTCTTGGAAATGTTGACCATGGTCTTGTACATTGTCTTTTCATTCTCTATCGCTACAAGTTCCATTGTTCACACTACAATTCACATACACGTAAAGACCGCTCTGATACCACTTGATCTAGGTCCAGGTGTGAAGAAGGACCCTTCCAAGACCTTTTACTTTCGTGATGTGATAAAATTGCATTTAAAATAACATTAACAAATGCAGTTGTAGACTATAATGAAGAGGAATATAACAATCATCAGCACATGAAAACAAAAGCCGTTGATAACAGAGTTCGTCTAGGAGGGACTACGTCCCTGGGCACTGGTGCCAAGATGGTTTAGGGCGCTGCATTATGTGTTGTCAAGAAAGATGATGTACACAGAGATGATGTCTCGATCATACAAGGAAGAATGTCCTCACGCAGGAGTGGCTCTAAGAGATGTTCCACACTAGAACTCTCAATCAAAAGACTCCTATCAGTATGACACAAAACAAGCATGGTGCACATCCCGCCAACATGGCACAAAAGGGATGTCAAAGCAAAACACGTGCATGATGACAACAAGAGTATCCCAACAATATACAACAAGGGATCTCAAAGCATAACATAAAGAGTTATGACAAAAAGTACATCACATAGAAAGATTCCGCATAACATAAAGCAAGGAATCATGACAACATGAAATAAACAAGATCTTGCATCAATCTTCAATCATGGATCTGTACAACATAATGCAGAAATAAGAAGTACATGAACACATCATATACCTCACCACTAAGGGCCATCTGAAGCAAAGGCTATCAAAGTGTTGAAGCTTGCTGAAGCATCGATCTCACATCATCGATCGCAAGAAGAAGACTGTTCGCACATGAAGATGGGCATCTGCACTAGAACTTAGAAAAGTGACTGAAAGAATAAATGAGAGAAAGACAAATCTGAATACACCATCAGATTTGTGGCATCGAGTAGTACTGAAACGACTGTCCAAAATCTGAAATCTGAGAATTTGAAAATTCGGAGGACAAGGAATCTTTTAGATTCCCTCGGGATTCCTCAAAGACTCTGTTTCATAGATGCGCTGAAAATCCACTACTTAGATGTCAAATCTGATTTCACCATTAGGATCCCTGCAGAAAATCATGAAAAGACAAGTATAAACTTGACCATATTCTGACAAAGTGAAATTTTACCTCTATGGGAAAATTTCATGGCTCATGGTTCTGCTACTTGATTTTGTTGAAATCATGGTTCCGCGCGCATTCTGGAAATCACTGAAAGATGCAAACCTCAGATTGAAAAACAGATAGCGCCATCGTGTTCGTGGCGACAAGAAGTGTAAAATCCATATAAAATTTGTCAATCTCTGAAAAGTTGAAAATTTTACCCTCTTGCAAATTTCATGGTCCCTGCGTTAAAAAATTATTAAAACTTCCTCAATTTGTGTGCCCGCTTCTATCTCAAAATTCGTGCAATCCTTCTCCTCTCTTGACAATGGTAAAAAAAATAAATTTATATAAAGTTTACCCAGATTATATCATAATATGGTTATGGGTTATTTTTACCAAAACCCACTTTTAAAATAACCATATTCCAACTTTACCAAACCATATATATATATATGTGTTTTTTAATTCGCTGTACTTGAGGTTGTACGTGTGTGTGCTTTAATTCGCTGTACTTGAGGCTGTACGTGGACGATTTTCGGTTGTCACCATATCTCCTTGCATCCCACGAAACCATATCCGTGAACCATGCATTGTGTTGGTTTCGAGGGGTGTGCCATAAATGGCATACGATGGTTCCATATTTCCATACGTTTGTTTCACATGTTATATAATATAACCCTTTGACATAAGCCACGTAGCTTATACGTTGGTTTTTCTTGTTACATGGGATATATGGGTGTATTAATATATATGTATTAACCTTTTTAATAACCCATATGCGTTGGTTCCAATGTGTCCAATTTTTATGGGATATGTTTTTTAATAAAATAACCTTTTAATATATTAATTTTTGTTTTGTTAATATATATGGATTTTGGTTATTATATATATTTGATTTTTGTTTATTTATTGTTTTTATATAGTTATTTCAATAACTATATATTAAAACAATTTTTGGCATATGGTTATAATCGAAAATGATTTTTTTTGTTTCTCCAGTAATGGGCTGCCATGTGTCAGTGGCTAATGTGCTATCATGTGGGTCCCACGTGCTGATTGGGATGCCATGTGGCCTAGTATGGGCCCCTCTTTTTGCCTTGTCATACCAATCTTTGAAGAGCTCTATCTTTTGCATACGAGCTCGGATTGACAAACCGTTGGCGCCACCACAATTAGGAAAACGAGCCCTCTCAACTGATGCCATCAAATTCTCCTTTCATCCATTTTGAATTTTGAGCCTTTATCCATTCCCTTGGTGTCTCGAGATCCTCCTAGATCATGGAGTTGGGCTTCGCATTGCTAATCTGCTTCCCTTTGTCATTCCCCTTGTCAGGTTATGAATTAGAATCATAACATGCATCTGATTCCACAGCCTTTAGCTCAGCCGCCAGTGACTGCTTGGCTCGACACTCACTTGTGTTGTGAGTGGAGCTCTTATGGAACTCGCACCACTTTCACGCGTCCTTCTTCGGCTTTGCGGCATTGTTCTTTTCTTGTGGCTTTGGCGAGTTGTCTTAGGCCACCCCGCCTTGGCTTTGTCCTTTGTTCTATGGTTTGGGGGCACCTTTCCCTTGCTTTGGATTCACAAATCCAAAGTCTCACTTCTTATGTTTAAACTTTTGCGCGATCTTGACTGCATATAGGTATGTCGTGCCAAGCGAGGAGATGTCCAGGAATTCCATCTCGTCTTGGATGTACCTGTGCAAGTAGCCGAGGTATTTCAGAACCAAATGCTTCTTAGAATCTTTGATACCCAACTTCATGTGAAGGGTATGAAAAACATTGGTTAACTCCGGCACATCTTATCCCTTCCCTGTCACAGCGTTGTCCACTTTATGTATTTGTCCTCATAGCTCCTGACAAGGTAGTACTTCTCCTTGATGGCATTACGGAACGAATTCCAAGTGGGTGTGGCTGAAAACAGTGAGTTCGTACTTTCATCCTTCTGCTCACAGTAGGTTTCCCACCAGTCCTTGACGTGGGGGGTTACTTTGAGAAGTGCAAAGATGATCTTTTCCCAGCTAGAAAAATATCCTTCTAGTAGATTTAACCATTTATCTATAGCGTCTACATCTATCTAACCCTCAAATATGGGAATGTCAAAGTTAACTTGTACCTTAAAGGGTGTGGCACTTCCATAGTAGCTTCTGGAAGTAGATGCATTGTCCCTGGGTAGCCGCTGACGGATCTGGGAAAAGTTGTCCATCATCGCGTTCCTTTGTCGCTCCAGGGCTTCCTTGAGCAAGATTTTGATAGGATCTCCTTTCCCTTCGTCTTTATTTTCATCCGCCATGGGAGGCCGTCGGGATTTGCGAGGCTAGTCTTCCAAAGGTTTGACCAGTTCAATCGCTAACTCCTTACATCTCAACCTCGTTGGGGACATGCAAAGAAAAATAGAGAAAGAGCATACTGCTCTGATACCACTGATCCAGATTTAAACAGGAACACAACAAATGACAAATATAACCATAAAAACATAGATGCAGTAGAAATAACACTTCATTTCATTAATATTAAATACTGAATTATGCTTACAAACAGAATGGAAATAACACTAGCTCGGGCAATGGTAGCTTATCTTTGAGAAGGGATGTGGTGGCTACATGCCTATGAAATGCATTACAATGAGGCTCAAGGGCCTTTTTATTATTAAACAATAAGAGCAAACCCTAAACAACCAAAACCCTAACCCAAGGAGATGTAACACCAAGATTTTATGGGCCCCGTTGGGGTGAGTTAGATAGCCAACTTCACGGGGTCGTGACTTGGTCATATTATCTCTGTTTGACGCGCATGATAACCCATTGGAAAGATCTCTTTGAGGAATATGACAAAAGAGATGATCTTGGTTAGAAAATTTTTGGCAGTAGATTTTCCAAAAAAAACCTTCATTTAGGGCCTCAAAAAGACTCTAGAAGTTTAGGACCCGAAAAACGGCTAAAAATAGTAAATTGTGCTGCAATTAAGGAAACGGAAAAACAAAAAGAAACAATGGTGGGGTCCAAGTGGAATTGGCAGGTGGCCACCAATATCCACTTGGATCAGTGCTTCTCTAAAGTTAATGTTTCCAATAGTGATATTACCACATCTTAAAACCAATTGATCTATAAACCGCTGCATATATTTTATTGGAACAGTTCTTCACAACGTATTTGATAAATAACTGAAATATATACTATGTAGTTGATTTTCCTATAGATATCATATTCTTAAGTAGCTAAACTTATACTTAAATGAATGAAATATTTGAAATTCTATAAATAAATACATGTGCTCCATCAAATAGACATAAGTTTTACCCTAGGAAACCCTTGCATGAAAAAACCCAACTAGAAGGTGAGGATGCTCTCATATAGAAGAATGAAAGTACAAAGGAAGAGGTACTATCTATGGAGTTACTTGAGACTTGGGTCATGTAATAATGTTACAAAACCTTAACCCTCTCCATTCTACTCTCTAATTTCCCACTCCTACTTGCTCTGCTCAAGTATGGAACATAATACAATAGCATAGAATGGAATGTCTACTCCTCCTAATAGCTAAGTGTTTAACATAGCCTAATAGTCAACTAGGGATAAGGTTTGACTCCCTCAACCCTCAACTATAATTATGGATTTGGACCCTCTAGAGTATTTCTTAAACTCCACACATGGCTAGACCTAGGGGAAATTTTAGGGGCTAATATTTGCAGGTGGGATAACTTTCCATGTTTTTTCAAAATAAAAGATTTACCAAATTTCAATTTTTCTAAAAATAATTCGTATAAATTTTATAGTATAAAATTATTTTACCTTAAAAATCACAAAAAAATATCAAGACTATATAAAAAACCATTAGAAATTTGAATATTTTTGCAAAACCGTCACCAAGCATATTACAATTTGGATATTAGGGACTACTAAGAATTGCCAAGGTTTCTAAACATTAAGATAACTTTTTATCCTTAAAATTTTCCCTAGCTAGCCCCATTTGGATGAATAATGGTGGTTTGTGAGGCATCCTCTCATACCATGGTGGTAAACATGGTATGTGCAGTAGGCATAACTTATTCACATAAACTCCAATTGATACAATTATTGCACCATTGAAAAAGTCTTTGAGTATAGATTATCGTCCCAAGCTCTAATGCTAAAGAAAGAAAGTTTTGACTCTAGAAAGTTTCAAATCCCAATTCCCCAATCATATACCTACCATTAAAATGATCCTACAAGTTGATTCCTCAATTTTTTCCACTCTTAAAGCATCAATATAGATGAAAAATAATGTAATGATCCAATCTAGATAATGCCTCCCCATTTCGGGAGGATTTTGGCCCCCAAAAGCTTTCCTGAATGAGGTCAAAAAAAATTTCCTCTACCTTCTCCATGGAGTACAATTTTTCTTTTGCCAGAATTATCCTTTCAACCCAAACTACCAAAGTTCATGTTGCCCCTATCTTTTAGTTATTCATTTCTTCTAATTGTGTCCTCTTTCAACTATATTTGAGGATCTAGTGTTAAGTACTCTATGAAAGGCAGGCCCTTCTCCTCTTCAGAATCCAACATGGAAGGTGTTGAGACACTTTTATCAAGAATTGTGCAAGTCATTTCACTTTCATGTCTTCTCCTCCTAAAAATGCTTAAAAATAATTCCTCTAAATTAACTAAAAGTATTAAAGCCTTAGTAGGTGGGGTCCCTTGGCGACATCATCTTGTAATTCATATTTTTATATCAAAATGTGATGTTACAAGGGCTTATACATGGTCACATATGTGCTTATTTATATGTTTCACATGTCATTTAAAGGTATTAAATATATTGATATGTTCACAACATTAAAAGCTACAACATCATTTTTGACATGTTATTTTCATGATTAGTCTTTGGCACAATAGAAAAAAATGGACACTTCCCTCACTAATAAATTATTCTATTCAATATCAGTGTATTACTAAGCATAGAGATATTGCAAAGACAAAGGTTTAAATATAGAAATCTGACAATTTCTGATCAGGTCATGAATGATCCCTATAGTTATAAAAGTTCTTTATTTTAAATATTAAATATAGCAATCTCATGACAAATCTTTTCCATGAAAGTGAAAAATGCAATTGTGATGGAACAACTACATGATTAAAAGTATTCTCTTCAAAGTATTAAATATAATGACCAAGCAATAGCCATAAAAGGCATAGGTGCATGATCATGAGGCATGATAAAGTTTATTAAAGGTGATGTGTTCCCACCAACACAAAGCCATAAGATACAATTTATTGTGAAGGCATGCACTACACAGCACACACATGATAGCATGAAAATGATACACCCTACCAGCACTGTAAACATGTATATGAGGCCTCGCATGGGCGTCCGGGATTGGACCTTGTAGAGTTGTAAAGTGGAAATATGAGCCACTTGTGATAGTATGGCCATAACGTTTTTCATTTGTATTATTAAACATTATGAATAATATGATAGATATATACACAACACATATATGACATCATGGTAATAGAAAATAATATCCTCCCTTACATGCAAGGTTGATTAAATGGTGGTTGTCACACCACCATAACTATTCATCGCATAAATATTAATCAATTTTTTCAAGCCTACGCCATGTATATCAACCATGATTTATAAAGTTGAAAAGGTTATACTTGTGGATCATACAAAAATGGAATTAATCAATATTCCGAAGTTATGAGACGCAATGTGTGATAACTCTTTCAAATCCCAAGGAGCATGTCACGACTCACAAATAAACAAAGATAGTTGGAAGGGAGATTGCTAACTCACCCCTATTTTCTTTCACTCCATAAGAAGAACCCAAGCTCGATGACCCTCTAATACCCTCATCTGGTGCTCGCAACAGCTAAAGGGACCTGTTAGCAACTTACTTAGGGATATATCAAGCTTGTGGTCACAGCTATGAGACTAATTTGGTATCTTCTCTTTAGTTCATTTATTTTCTTTGAAAATATAAGGCTTGTTTAGTTTTTTGAATGTAAAGTGTCAAGTTAAATCATTTTCATCTTTTTTTTCCCTCACTCACCTTACTATTACATATGTGAGGGATATAGTGCTTGTTTTCTAAGTTCTTGACTATGTAGATAGTTTTGTTTCCCTCACATACAGGTTGTCTCCCTTTGGCTTCCAATTTTCTTGACTTTGTTGGGATGGGTCCCCTGGGTCAGTTTTGGGGCAAAATCCCAAGTTTTGATGTAAAGTATGATAAAAAGATGTAAGGTCTTCGCAAATTGTGGATACGAAGTGCATAGTTAGTTAGAATTCAAAAATGGTTTTTTACCCTCATTTGGTTCACGAGATCTACCCATGGTCCACCGTCTATGGGATTATATAAATAGGTGTGTCTTAGAGAGTCTGTTGTGGCCAGCAACACCCCCCCTTGTTCATTCAAGTGTTGACCAAAATACTGAATGAACGGGGACCCTTAGTTTAATTTTTGAGAAAAATCAAGTTTTTCTTTCTTCAAAATAAGGTTACCATCGTAAGCTTAGAAAGGTATTTCGAATATTTTTTAACCTAAGTTTATGATAAGGTAAAGGTCTTTAAAAATTGCGTTGCAAAAAGATAGGAAATGCCTTCATTCCCCTATAATATTGGTATGCGCAAGGCCCCCGTGTTAAGCATAACATCGCATCGCAATGAAGTAATGCTCATAAGGAAAAACCTCAAGGTCTACCGATCTGCGATAACACCGATCGCAAGATCGCATATCGCAAAAATAAACTGGCAATATTTGGCAAACATTAAACTTTTGCGACCTGCGATGTTGCGATCGCTGCGATGGTGCAATTTGCGATCGCACGATTTGCGATGACACGATCTTCGATGCTACGTAAGCAAATCATGAATCACTTAATCACGAATCCTTCAGGCGCACCGTTCAAAGAAAAGCCACTTACCATAATATGACCCAAGATCATGCGCTTTTAATGATAGTAAATGGATTAGTTGTCAGTTATTAAATGAAATGAAGACGCGTGCTTTTGTAAAGAATTACTTCACGTAAAGTGGCATATTTGATATATATGTTGCATTTAAAACTCTCCCATCACCTTTCTTAATCAGTCATTTCCACTTCGCTCGTAATCTGCAGGAACGAAGAGCTAAGAAGATTCAAAGCCGAACGCAGGAGCAGATGGGAAAGAAACATAAGGCTCAAGGCTCCGAGGCGAAGGAAAAGACGAAAGAGATGGCACCTTTGTATACAAACACTGCCTGCAACAGGGACGCAGGAATTTCGACATGGTAAGGCATGTATAGGCTGCTGGAGGAAGAAAATCCTAGAGTAATGAAGGTTGATAGCGCCGCGGGCTCACAAAACTCTTTCGAGGCATCCTTAGAGGAGCTGGCATGTTCATTTCTTCACCGAATAGCAGCTAGACCCAAAAATTTACCGTATACAGATATGATCAAGTGGATACTTGACAATGCAAAGTTACACGGTAGACAATTCAAGGTTCAAGGACATGGGCTCATAGGATCATTCGCCGCGCAAGACTTAAATCTTATGTATCATCTTCCTGAACCTCACACTACCTACAATGCACAATTTGTCAAGAAATTCGCAGCAGAGAACCCAAATCTGGCAGAGACCACTAGAGATTGGACCAGAAAAGAAGAGCCGCTCAAAGAGGACAAAAATGGTATGTATAGCACTGGTTCCCTCACCTCTCCGTATTGTTTTGTTGCGGCCATGCTTTGTAGACTGTTTGGGATGCCGGACATCAATAAATTTTCGTCTGAATGGCTACCACTCATAGACGCTGCCACCAATGCCGATATCGTGGATTGGGCCAAGATATTCTCTGATAATCTATACACAGCTGTTATGAATTACCGGTCTAAAAGATCCTTGTCTCAAAGGGTCTATCCTCCTTTTTATCTGTCTGCGTATATTTTGGATTCTGTTTGCTGTGTGTCTAAATTCCCCACTATGGGTTGGAAATGGACTACCCAGAACCCATTACCTCTCCATGTTGATCATAAGATGTTATGGGATTCCCAGTTTGTCCCGTACTTCTGTCAGATTTGTCATGGACTTATCTTATCCCTACATAGAATGATGTGTGATAAAGATGAAAAGAAAAGAGAAAATGCACCCAGAATAAACGAGAGTCATAAGGAATTGCTCTTTAACAAATGGGACGATCAAATCAGGCAGGCAGAACAGGCAGCGGAGACAGCGGCCACGTAGGCAAACATTCTTATCGACTGTGTAAATGAGAATTTACACAGGGCCAACTTAATCGTAGAAACCACCCCGGGGTACCTACCAAATAAATCACGACTGGAGGCAGAATGGAAGCAGAAGGTGCAGGAAAAGGGAAAAGAGATCCAGGCATTGAACAGGTTAAATTGGGAGTGTTACTGGGCATACTTAGTCAAGCCACACAGTCAATGGATGACTGTGAAATGCATCATGAACTCAGCTGAGAAAGTAGTGCCAGCTCTCATAGATTCTGTTTTCGTAGCCCAGCTCAGCGCAGAAGTCGGCCAACCGACTCTTCTCAAGTCCATGATGAACACTTGCAGTTTTAAGGACCAAGTTCAAAAGTAGCTTCTTTTTAGAAGTTTGTTTTTTATTTTTATTAGATTAGAAAAAGGACGATCATTTGAAAACCGTATCCTAAATTTTGTAAAGACACTATTATTAGAATTAGGTAGTAGTATTTTAACCCTTCTCCTGCATTTAGAGAAGGGTCGAGAGATTTGTCAAAAACTTGTCCTCGGAACATGCACTTCTGCACCCTCAGAGGAGGTTTTGATGAATGGATGGATCGAGATTTATTAATTTTTGCATTTGATGTCTGCTACTGATGTTGCACTTTTTACTCTTAGTAGATGTTAGAACAAGTAGAGATAAATCGTTTTTGCTTGAAGCTTATGAGTAGGATTAGTCATAAATGGTACTTTTATCTCTTGGCCATTTCTGCTTATATTCTTAAAGTGATTTACAATTTTCAGTTGTTTATATGTTATTGCATGAATATATGAGTTACCATTTGGCACTTCTGTACGGTGGAGTCATTTATTTA
>APFE030064100.1:0-12131 GCA_000404065.3 Pinus taeda
TGGTATTAAGGAAGGATAATACATATATGGTCACATATACATAGACATAGTAATCAAACTCATTATTTAACTTATTATCTATTTAATTAATATTTCCGCTATAGCATTATGAGTTTAGTTGTAGTTATATGAAGATCAATAAATAAGTTAACCGACTATTTCATTATTTAATTAACATTTATATTTTTATCCTAGTAATTCACTTGTTAGTATTAATATGAATTTATTTAGTTGAAAAATATAATGCTTCATTGGTTACATTTAAATAAACTTTGCAATCATAGAAACTTATTAGTTAACTTAATATTTATTTCATTATTTGGTCCTCTAATATTCCCTATAGTATTATAAGTTTATATGTAGTTTAATGAAGAGAATAATAAATTATTTTTTAATGTCTAGTTCAAATATTTACTAAATAAAAATAGATTTATTTATTTATGTATAAATAAAATAAATCTAACAAATTAACTAATTTATTAATTAAATATCTAAAATTTGATCGGGTCAAATATAGTTGTTGCCCAGTCAATTATAGTTGTTCCCTTTGGTCAAATTAGTTGTTTCATTCTAGCTGTTGGAATGCTCAATCTCTCTATTTAATCTGTTGCCAAGGTCTGGTTCTTCATCTTGTCCTAACAATGAACCACACTTGTTGGTCGAAATGTGTCGAGGAATGAATTTCAATGTGATTATCGTCGAAACCATGTCTCAAAAATTTAAATACTTGTGTGGGAGGAGCTCTAATGTATTTTTCTACAACAATTGCTAAACGAAGTTTGGGAAAATATGTTCCTTGCTACCTAGATGGAGGTATTCCATCTTGTTAATAACAAATAATTTACATTTTTGTTTACCAAATATTTTTCAATTATAGCTAATAAGGGGTATACTAAGTCAAGAGACTAATGGCATTAATTCCAGTCACCTTGATTCAAATCATGTCTAACCTCGACATGTGATTGTGGGACTTGAGTGTAAAAATTGGGAGTTATAGTGGCATTTTGAAGGAATTGACCTTGGGTCTCATGGTTGATATTCTTCCCAATTATCGATTACCCCAATCTAAATAAAACATAATAATATGTGTCAATCCTAAAATCAAATACATAACCAATGAAAATATAAAAATTATGGCATACTAACCCAATACAAGAAACTATCCTAGATAGGATTCTTTTGTTATGGCATGACACCTATGCCCATAATGATAACATTGATGAAAAATAATGTGGTTGGAACTAGAATGCCCAACATGGATAGTTGTAGTGCATGGTCTAGAATTGGGCTGGCCTAAAGGCCCTACATCTAGTGGTCTAACATTGTAACAACCCCTAATTGATTTTCCTTGTAAATAAAATAATATCAAGGTCATGGGACGTGTTATAGGCCACTTTGTCACATGCGATCAATGAGTCTCCTAATGGGACAAATCAACATCCTATTCCCCCTTGTCACCATCTTGCACAAATCCATAAGCATGTACCTTTCATTTCCTAGAGTTTTAGCCCTAAACTACATCTTAGCCAATTTGAGGACCAACACTTCATGTAATCCTATTGGGGTGCATTCACCAACAGGTTTCTCCATTATGGCTTGCATTGGTCACCAGTAGGTTGCTCCCCTTTGCACCTACGTTGGTTCTAGATATCTGGGAGAATGATCAGGATTCTGAAAGCTTCCCCTTCTAGGAGTTTCTAGAAGTTGTTTCAACTACTTACCTTGGATAAAACATTCAGATCTTATCCTTCCCTATTTTGGAGCTTTCACCACTTATCCTTTGATCCTATCCCTCCATCAAAGGTGGATCTCTTAACTTATATTGGTAATTGGATAAGAACTCCCAACTTACCTCACTTATCTATATATTCCCAGCCTTTTATGTGGTTGGGGGTTGGCTTTTGGAGAGTGATTCTTCCCTTGTGCTGTTGTAGTGAGTGGTCATCATCTCATGCATTTAGGGTGATTGGAGGTGCATATTGTGACAAGGAAAGGAAAAGTCAAAAACCTGGAGGAGCTCTTCTATAAGATCAATTGCTACTTATGGTTGTAATCTCTTTCCATTTATAGTAATGCAAAGAACCCATTGTTCTCCTATATGTGATGTTGTTATTTCACTTATTTCAATACCATGTTGATATGTTGAATGAAGTACTTATATGATACTGCATAGGTCTCGTAGTTTCTTGGCTTGTGTTATCTGACTGTGCAGGTTCTAATTTTGGCATTCAGAGCTGGAATTTGAGCTTCAAAGCTGAAGAAGGAGTGAAGTTTGCGAAGGATTCCAGGCAAGCCTCAATCCGTCATATATTTACTTTAAGAAAAAGCATTGTGTTCATTGTCTTTCTGTCGTTCTAAGTTAACCACCGACCTAGGGGAAATACTTTTGTCTGTAATCGTAAATCTTGTATAGCAAATTTGTAACTCCACTAGGCAAAGGAGTATTACCTTGGTGGTATCCTTTTCCATTGTGTTCGATTACCTCCTTGACATATCTTTCTTGTATAATCCAACCAAGAGCAGACCTAGGAAGTGATTTCATTGAACCTTTTTTACAATTTTTGTGTTATAATTATCTTTCCCATGCCCAACACACCCCCTGTTCCTTTCATAGAGCATTGCACCTCACCCTGGCCCACTCTACACTAGCATTGTAATGCACTGGTGCCTCTCTTGCACTAGCGTTGGGCCCTATTTTTGCATGATTTTTTTCTTGGTTCTTGAGCCCATCTTTGGTTAGCCTATTTCCAACTGACCTTCCCTAAGTTTTGAGTGTCTTGTGGTCTTTCTAAAGCCTTTGTTTGGTTTGCATTTGTGTTATTTACCTTTGGTAAGAATTGGCTTCTATTTTTCTTTGGTCTTATCACTTGGTCACTTACAAATTGTTTTCATTTGATTGTTGGTCGCTTCAATGAATTGTTATTCTAGCCCTATTCTGAAAAGTGTAATTGAATTATTAATTGAACATTTTCATCTTAGTTTTATTCATTTTGAAAATTAAGTGTGGTGAAAAGAAAAATTTTGCATCAACATTTAGGGTTTTTCATGTGCATTAGCATAGGAATGGTTGCATTAGAAAGGAAATTGAACTTTTCATCTAGTTTGCTACATATTGTGTGTTGCATCTTGATTGTTTCTTCCCTTCCTTAGCTAGATTTTCATTGAAAGAGAAAAGATTTCTATTTTCTCGTGCAAGATTTGTATTTTAGGATATTTAGGTGACATTCATGGTGAGCCCTAAAAATAAAACATAATCAAAGATAAACTGTAAAATTTATTGAATAAGCCTAAGGAGAATTTGTAACATTAACACAAACATTTATATGTCTAGGCTAGATATGTGTTCCTACATCGTTAAACGTAGGAGTTGTCATTGATTCCTGGGGGTGAAATCTCGTTCCACTTATGTGAGTGTATGGGACCATAATCCACACACCTTCAGGTATATTGGTGGCGCTCCATGCACATAAAGTATATGGGAATGCTCTCATCGAATGATTATACACTAGACAACACTACTACGAATTGCACTCCCATGTACCATCACGTATATTTTCGGAGTCCCCAATAGGTTTCTATCCATCCATAGGTAATCAAGCTTGTCGTCGTGTATACCTTGATACAACGAAAACAATATTCATGGATATTGGTTGCTGTACATTAAGTCCTTGGTTCACCATGGTGTATACTGAAATTCATGGTTTCTTGCTAATCCTTTATGCCTAGAATACCCTCTTTTTTATTTATTTATTTTTGTGTTAATAAAATTTGTTGTCCAATGTCGAAGAACTAAATCTCCCTCCCCATCGTTTGTGTAGAATGAAAAATAAGCCTCCTCTTCCTCTAGAGGTTGTTCCTAACCGTCGTCCAAGACAGGAAAACAAAAACTACCAAATCGGGAACATCGGGAACTACTTTTGGCTCTCCAATCAATATTGATCATCCATAATCATTTATCCCTTTGAGTTCTGAACCTGAGATTTCATCTATTCCAGTTGGTGACACTAACATAATTGAAACAAAAGTCCCTGAAACTTTGTTAGATAAGTTCATTGAATTTGATATCCCTGAGTCAAAAAATTTATTTCGTGAGGTTATAGATCCTGAGGAGCCTCATCCATCTTTACCTAGGTCTTTGAGACCTTCCTCCTCTCTTCCTTTGTTTCAAATAGAACTAATATATCTTGGGCCTAACGGTGAACCTCTTCTATACAGACTTATTGGTATTGAAGAGATCCCTCAACAAAGGCTCATCCTTCTATTCTTGTTCATTTTGAAGGACTTTATTTATATCAAACCAATCATCTTCCATATCTTCAAACAGCAACACAATCTCCTTTACCTAATTCTTTGGGCTTACCCGCAGATTTCTTGCGGCAATCTTCTTTGGGATTGTTAACCATGGATAGAATTGATTCAAACTCCCCACTTGTGTCCACCATTATGGTTGAGACATCAAGCTTCACATCCTCATTCATGTTTGTAACATCTCCATAAGATCATTTATATGGTGGCCCATATGTCCCCCTTGGTTATCAGTCATTTTCTGGTACCTTTTCTAGTGTGGCTTACAGTCCTTGGACCTCTCCCATGTCATCTAATTTTGGAATAATGTGTGGTACTTCTCTTATCAATGCTACACAGTTTGCTCCTCTTCCTCCATGCACACCTACAATAGAGCATCTTCTTGTCCCATATATTAGTGGGAAAAGATACCCTCAATAGCCCAACCCTCCTTATGTTAGGTACCCTCCATCTGGATTGCATTTGCCTCCATCACCTCCCCTCCCATCGTAGGGGGAAACATGTTGTTGGTATACCTATATATGGAAATCCACCTAGTTATAGTCCTCCTTATCCTGGAATGGCTTCCAGTGTTTGGAAACCTACTTTACCCATACAACCTGGTTCATATTGGGATCAATTGTTGAATCCTCAAACTATACCATCTTCATTGCAAATTCTTACCTATCCCTCAATACCTTAAAAATATCAGATACATGTGAGGAAACCTTTACAGCCCATTCCAACAGTGTCTGGTTCTCCCTAGATCCCAATTCATCAACCTATACAAGGTTCCCCACCTTCTTAATCTCTTGCACAAGGTACTCCTCAAGTTTTGGTAGGTCAAGTTCTTCAATATTTGACGTAGTCTCAATTGAACCTATGCTAGGGGGTAATGCAAACCTTGATCAGGAAACAATATGGATCACATCAAGTTCCATTTCAAGGCCAACAAATCGAAACCCAACCATTCTAGTAGCTTTATCGCCATCTTAGGGATGCATGACAAACCCACTTGTATGTTGGTTATTAAAACCCTCCATATTATGGTAACCAAGGTCCTTATTTTCAGAACACTCCTTATCTAGGAATGCAAGTGCCTATTGCCCAGGCTATTCCTTCATATCCAAGTCATCCACCTCTGGACTTTGGGAGTTACCTTTTGTGGCTACTCTTGAATTGTTGGATTTAACTTGACTTACTAATGATCCCATCACTCATTTGCCATGGTGGCTCATTAATCCCACTAATTTTCCTTCTGATATCCCAAAGTTCAATGGGAATCTAGGAGAAGACCCGTCGATGCATTTTATGGCATATCATATATGGTGTTCATCCAATTCACTTAATGATGATTCCATGTGACTTCATATTTTCCAACAAACTCTTAAGGGTATTGTAGCTAAATGGTATATTGAATTACCTAGAAAGACATTACATGAATTCAACACTTTAGCCACTACCTTCCTCACACATTTCCAGTTTTCCATCAAATACGAAATTGGAATGGAACTATTGACTAAATTCAAATAATTAGACTCTACTCTCATTTCGGATCACACTCATGAGTGGAGACGTCATCACTGGTTGGTCAAGACTTATGTTCCTAATCAATTGTTAGCATAATGGTTTGTCAAGTCTCTGTTATCTACCATAATAGAAGATGTGGCCAAAGGGGGAGTCATGAATGAAGAGAAATTTATTGCTCGTGCTCAGTATTTAGATCTGGTTTATACACAATCGAGCATGCTCTATGATAATATACCAAATGCTTGGAGACCCTCGAATGTTATTCCTCATCCACCTGGTAAAGAATCTCATGCTACAGATGGCATTACAGGTCCTGCCAATTCGCAGTTGACGAGTAAAACATTACGTATTTCTCTTACCGCTCCTACATAAAACCATCCATCTCATCCTCCTGCAGCTTCTCCTTCTGAGATAAATGTTCTCTAATCTAATTAAGGCAAGTCTCAACAACAATCTGGAAGAAAGAATAAAGGTAAAGGTAAGAAAAAGAAATTTTCCTTAATAGAGGATAAAAAAACAAATTCGTCATCCGATGAGAAACGAAAGACTTGATACCCATGTTTGATTTTTAATGAGGATCACTTTACACGTGATTGTTTGCACTGCACTCAAGTGAATCAATTACTTATTCCAATTCTCCTATTGTGATGACTAACCTATTTCCTAATCAGGAGACCCTTATGGTTGCCTGGGATGCCTCTTCCTCTAACACGGTTTTGATGCTTACCTCCTCAAAGCTGAAATTCGATGTCTTGGTTTATGAATGATGGGTTTATGAAATAATGTTGTATTAATGCATGAATTTACTTGATCTATATGATTATATGAATGCAATTGATGTTAATGGTTTACGTGAAGATTATATCATTACATGCTAAAGTTATCAAACACTTAAGAAGATCTGAGTAAAAGATGGGTTAAGGGTAATCTTTGATGTGCGTAAGTAGTTAATTTACCTATTCTGGGTCCGCAAAAGCTAGTCGTAGACCTTTGCAGAGGTCTAGAGGCTAATTAAAGGAAGTTACATCGATAAGCCATAAAGGCTTATCAATTTGCATGAAGGCAGATTTAGGGCACAAAACGACATCATGCTGGTCTCTGGGTGCAGAAAATTGGCTCCAGCATCCCCCCATACTGCTTCGGGTGAGACTTCAGTCTACACTGCATGGATTGATGCCGAAAGGGCCAGTAGTGTATGGATTTGTTTGATGCAACTAACTCTGGACCTGGGTCAAGACCCACTAAGCCAACAAATGGTTCCCTTGTCGGGACTGAGATCTACATAAAGAGATGTGTGATTGTGCACCACTAGAATTCGACAAAGAAAGAAACTGAGAAGTGGTTGGATAGAAAGATCCATGAATTCGTGGTGCAAGAGAATAAAAATCCATGCCTGAAAAAAGAATAGTGGTTGGATAGATTTCTATACATAGAGATACTTGAAATTTTCTTCTGCACCTTCCCAATCGAAATGTATAAGTGGATTGATAAATTGGTAGACGACCAAGGAAGGTGGAGGCTTGATAGTCCAATAGTGTGGACCTCGAAGCTAGTGTGGAGGGTGTAAGCTTCTGAAGATAAGATTGTGTACGCTGTTGACCACTAGCTTGATCAAGTCATAGGAGGATTTGTCATAGAATTTGCGGTCGATACGTCATTTAGCTACAGTGAAAAAGAGTGATGCTTCTTCAAAGGACCGTGAGGTAAGTATTTGGGATCTTTGAATACTTGGATTAAAATGTTCTTGTGTGAAAAGTAGGTTATTCCACTGCCTTGATGTTTGGATATACGCAAAGTGGACGATTATTTAGAAATCAGGACAGAACAGGTACTGAATACAGCCCATTTATAGAACCTCCTTCGAGTGATGAGGAGGGAGCGGTACAGGCCTCACCACGAAGCGTTGTATAGTTGATAAAGTGGGGTTTTCTATGAATACCTCATCCACCCACACCACCTCCACCTTCACCTCCACAACATAAACCTTCACCCACACCGCCACCACCTCTGCCACCATTCAACATGTCGAATACCATGAAGTTGCTTGTTTTCAAGGGCTTGGGAAGTGAGGACCTGGATCAGTTTTGGTTCATTTTGAATGTTGTATGAATGGCACAGAATATTACATATGATCATATAAAGAAGGCACAATTTGTTACTTCTCTACAAAATCACGCGTTGACATGGTACATTAAGTATTGCACTAATAATCTGTTGGCATCATTAGCGGACACTCAGACTGCTCTGAATAAGGAATTTGGTAGGCCCAAGTCTGAATCACAATCAGTCATGAGATTCAAGGACATCACAATGAGGCCCGATGAAATGCCCTAGGAATTGGATCAAAGACTGATGTGCCAGATCCATGAAGCTAATATGAATCTCACATATAGTTAGCACTGCGAATGGTTTGTAGCCTCACTCCTATCCCACTTAAGGGTTTCTCTATCACCGCAAAAGATAGGGACCCTAGCGGAAGCCCTGGAAATTGCGATGAGATTTCATGAAACGCCTATTCAAGACATTTCTTTGGGATTTCAATAGATCCATGTGGAGCTACAAAACTTCTACTTAGAGTTGTAGAGCTTGAAAAAGAAAAAAGTGGCTCAGCTGGAGGTGCACGAAGAAGTTTGGGGCCTGAAATGTAAAATCCAGGGGCATGATAAAGATCACTGCCCTATCTTTGTGAATTATATTACACGAGGAGGTCCAATGCCTTTGAGGCAGGAAGCTTCAGCAGGAGCAAGTACAGGGCCTACACTATGTTGACTATTTGTCAGGTGGCTGGAAAACAAGTTACCGGTAATTGACATTTGCTACAGAAGTTTGTACAAATGCTGCAACAATATTTCTATAATTTCTATAAATCAGTGGGCCATGATGAGCATAACTACCATAGCTATGAATTAATGATGGAAAGAACATTTGTGTATCGAATGAAAACATAAACTTGTTCTTTGGATTAAGGCACTAGGGGATGTGTAGAGGATATTAGGGGTGCAGATGAGGCCGAGGAGGAAGAGGATCTGGTAGAGGTCGGGGACAAGTTATTGGCTATAATTGTGGACTACCAAGACACTACGTGTGGGAGTATATGAGTCAGACATGCCCATCATGCTGATACTACACTCAGTTTGACCACACAATAGAAGAATTCCCTATATTGATAGCTAAAATGTAGGAGAAGAAGGCACAGCCTCAACAACCTACCCAAAATTTACAGATGATCAGGGTTGAGCCCCACGAAGAGGATCCCAATGTGAATATTGTGTTGCAAAGTGGAATGATGACTGGTGATGATAGAGGGAAACAACTTGAAGAAAGTGAATGAGTCTACAAGGTTCTAGAAAAAGAAGTTGGGTTTGACCTATAGCATGCAAAGGAAACATTCAGGGAAGAAAAGAAAAGCTTCGCTGAGACCTCTACCTCAGGAAGTCAGGAAAAGCTATCTGAAGAGGTTGACTGCTCCATGCTTACTACTTTCTTGGAGACTTGTATGAAGTTGTTACACAATAGAAAAGCTGTAAAAGGGAAACAAGAACTAATAAATAAGTTTGTTGGTAAGGAATGTGCTCCTGAAGGATACTACACAGTTAGAAAAATAGGCAAGCACAAGACAAGAACAGGGCGTGCGATGAGACTTATCACTCAAATAGGAGACTATGAGATGGACCAAGTTATTTTGGATCTAGGGTCGGATATGAACGTTTTTCCTAAACAGACATGGGAAAGAATGGGGAGACCTACGCCGCAGTGGTCCCCAATTCAATTGAGGATGGAAAACCAACACAAGATTATTCCTATGGGGGGATTGCATGAAGTTACCGTAGATATAGAAGGAGCGAGAAAGATAGACGATTTTGAAGTGATAGAGATTTTTGATGACATCAATCCATATCCCGCGCTCCTGGGAATCGATTGGGCTATCGACATGAACAGGGTAATCAATTTGAAGAAGCAGACAATGTAATTTGAAAGAAAGTTGTTATGCATTGTAGTCTCACTGGACCTTGCAGAAGGACCACGCTATACTAAACCGGTCCGTGATTATGAGGAAAGCAACGATGATTTGGACCAGATCTATAAGATAACAGCATGAGACCAAGAGTGGGTTAACCCAACAGCTGATGGATGAACTGCGTGGGATCGCGAAATTTCTTGTACCTCAGAATCAAATGAAGAATTGGAACATTGGCAAAATACACTGCATGAAGTATCCACATTGTGCTACAACATGATGGCCAAATCGCTGCATTATGTGTCATCAGAGGTAAGAAATTTTCCTTATTATGATGGTTTAATTGACATGGATAAATTTTTGGGTGCTTTTGAAAGATAATTTCTAGAGGATTACTGCTTTCAGGCATTGGACTGGGCATTGTACACTATGCCCGCACGCAGGTGGGGTATGCATAAGGACAATTTTGAAGAATGGTGTGAGTATCGAAGAATGAAGAGATTATGGTTTGGTCACCCAAAAGTTCAGCTAACCAAGAAATATGATGGGATAAATGACCCGCTCGATCATTCAGCAAAGTGGACTAAGGTTTATGGAACGGAGTCGCAACCAGTGTGGGTGCATAATTCTATCACACTTTGGAGATCACTCCTATGAATTGGTACCTGGAAACAAAGCTCTGCCATGGCACCGCAGAGTGGGATGTTTTTAGAGAAGTATTCGTGGGGACCTTCAGCTTTGAAGATGGGTTCGAAATCATTGATGAGGCACTAGAGGAGGTTAAGGCAACAATCTTCTGAATACCATAGGATCCTTTGGACTTGATTCAACTAGATTGGAGCACCTAGTTGCGCCAGGTGTTGTAATGCTATAATGTGACTACTGAAGGATATGATGAGGATCCGAGGAATATTAACATTCCTGAAACAGAAGGCCATTGCGATGTAGAGGGACCGCAAATAGAGAATCTAGACATCATCGCACCATCGAAAACTAGGCAAGTAAACATTAGCATAGAGGCAGAGCCGAAGTTTGCAAAGATTGGGGATTACTGGGATGATGCCACAGTAGATAAGGTAGTTGAGTTGCTCCGTGAATATCAAAATTTGTTCCCTACAAAATTTTCGGACCTGAAAGGTATCATAGGAGACTTGGGTGTAATGAAGATTACCTTGAAGCCGGATGTGAAGACGATTAAGCAGATGCCATATTGCCTTAATCCCAAATACAAGGAAAAGGTCCACTTGGAGTTCGAAAAGATGCTTGACGTAGGTATTATTGAACCCATGGAGGAGTCTGATTGGTTGAGTCCAATGGTAGATTAGGAAAAGAAGCAGAAGGATGAAATAAAGACCTGTTTAGATCTTAGGAATCTTAGCAATGCCTGTGTTCATGATCCTTTTCCAACACCATTCACAAATGAAGAATTAGATAATGTTGGAGGGAAGGAGGCCTACTCATTCATTGATGGTTTCTCTAGATGCCATCATATTAAAATCGCACCAGAAGATAGGAGTAAGACCACCTTCGTGGTAGAATGGGGATGTTTCCAGTATACAGTGATGCCTTTTGGACTTAAGATGCATCAACGATCTTTTCACACGTAGTCATCGTGGTGTTCAAGAAGTTTATTAAAAAAATCTTGGAAGTATATTTCAATGATTGGATGGTGTTTGGGCTAGTAAAGCGCCATGTAGCTAGTTTGTGCTTGATGATGGATACATGCTGAAGGTATCAGCTTGCACTAAACCTGAAGAAATGCTTATTCTACATCCCTTTTGGAATCTTACTGGATCATGTGGTGTGCAAGAAAGGATTAATGGTGGACCCTACTAAGATCACGGTCATAATTAATTTGGAGGTGCCAAGAAGTGTCAAATAGCTGAATACAATCCTGGGTCATATCGGGTACTATCGGAAGTTCATCAAGAGTTATGCTCAGATTACCACATCCATTGGAAA
Organism: Pinus taeda; assembly: GCA_000404065.3. Taxonomy (NCBI): domain Eukaryota; kingdom Viridiplantae; phylum Streptophyta; class Pinopsida; order Pinales; family Pinaceae; genus Pinus; species Pinus taeda. The sequence continues at coordinate 11,735 of APFE030064100.1, forward strand.
AGTTGTTAAAGAAGGACACTACATTCTGTTGGAATGAAGAATGTTAGCATAATCTAAATGTATTGAAGGAGAAAATCGTTATTGTGTCGATGTTTGTCTTCCTAAACTAGAAGAAATAATTCCATGTCCATGTTGATGCCTCATGTATTGCGCTAGGAGCAGTGCTCATGCAAGCCAATGAAGGGGAGATGGATCATCCTATAGTGTTTGCAAGTAGGAAGCTGTCAAAAGCTGAAAAGAATTATTTGACGACAGATCACGAAGGATTGGCTATGGTGTACGCGCTCTGTTAGTGTCAGTATTTACAGCCTTCCTCCAGTGATCAAATATGCTCTTACAAAGTTATTTTGAAGTGTCAAGGTCAAATTTTGTCATTTCAAAGAGTTTTCAAGCAAAA
>APFE030064106.1:2781-56645 GCA_000404065.3 Pinus taeda
ATATATTGTGGCATATAGTTTGCATTTAGGAAATTTTGATACATTACATATGGTAAGGCCTGAAAACTAAAACATAATACAAGATCAACTTTAAAATGAACTGAATGAATCTAACAATGCATTGGAACATAACGCACATTGTTTAGAGGTCTAGGCTAGAGACATGCTCCGGCGTCGTTAAACCTAGTCACTTTTGTTTCCACTCAAGGTTGGGTGATTCCTCCTTCTGTGACTCAATAGTGGTCTAGTACGGAATTGAGCTCCCATGTACCGTCGAGTATATGGGGAGACCCCACTAGGTTATCATCCTTTATCCATAGGAAGCCGTGTCTACTACCTTACGACCCGCAACGCAGTGAACATAGCATTCAGGAAGATTGATTGTCATATGAGAAGTCCTTGGTTTTCATACAATTGCCAAGGTGTATATGCAATCTTACAGATTGTTTGGTAAACCTTTTTCCTAGTTCTCCAGAGTAGTCACTTTTGATCCTTTTCGGACTCCCTAAAAGAAAAGGCTCATTTGAGCACTTGTCACTTCAGTGTCATTAAACATTCGAAGGCGACTAGAGTCATCTTTTGGTCCTTTTCTCGACTCTCTAAAGATGAAAAGGCTCAGCTATGTCCTTGTGTCTAAAAATTAAATTACCGCGATCACACGCCCTGTTAGATTCTATTTGTTAGCCATTTGATTGTGTGTCTTGAATCTTTTTTAGCCCCATGTGTGATTTTTAGTTTTTGATGACAAATTTTCCAGAGTTCACCAACCCTGGAATCCCCTCTGACGAGGATCCTAGTCATTTTCCTCCTTTCGGGAATGTTGGTGCTCCTTACATGGCAATGTTGTCCCTTCCTGGGTTAGTTGTTGGGTTACCTGTTTGGTTGTTCTCAACCTCCGTGGTCCATAGTGTCTCAATTACTGGTCAATCCATTCCTCCACCCGAACAACATCATGTTGATTCCAAGGTGGGCCTCTCCCCTTCTTCGCTTCTTTCTGCATCCTCATCTTCTACTTCGCCTAGTGAAAGTCTGGATTCAAGTAACTAGGTGGCTAAGAAGAAGAAGAAGAAGAAGAAGAAGACGAAGAAGAAGAAGACTGATAAATGAGAGGTTAAAAGTGCAGCTACTGCTCTGAGTACAGCTCAGGTCGAAACTCCTTCTGCTCCTCCGCGGAAGGTTAAGTTTCCTTGTAAATTGTGCAAGGGATACCATCTTCTTCGTGATCATCCTGGCCTTCTTAGGATCTTAGAAGTATGGTCCTACGATTCGGCTCATCTCTTATCGTCCTCTGAAGCTCATGGTGATGCCACCCTCGCAGCTAGCAATGGTAAGAAGAATGGGAAGATTCGACTCCCCTATAAGCTCTGTGAAGGCGACCATCTCCTTCACCTTTGTCCGCTCATGGATAAAGCTTCCGCTATTTTGGAAATTCTTACAGTTTCTTCACCCCAACTCCCTGTTGGTTATCAGAGGCTCTCTTCAGATCCTCTCCCTGTCAAAAAAGATATTGACTTACATCCTTCTCTTGTCCATCCTCCTCTTCCCAAACCTGGCTATGCTAAGCCTATTCCTGACCAACCATTGGTCGAAAAGAGTGTCGACTCGGGTTCACCACCCGTCGATCACTCTATTTCGGGGGAGAATCATGCTCATGCTCTTCTCGTCCCGTCAGGTTCTCCTGAGTCTGAAAATGAACCTCCTATCCCAGCTGATCCGGAGAGTCATTTTTCAGTTCCTATAAAGAAGGGGGGCAATCATATGATTCCCCCACCAAGTAGTTCAGTCGTTTCTTTCGAATAGAGTCACCTGACTACTTTCTGCCTTCCATCCCATGTGCCTTTCCAAATTAAAGTACATGCCTATGATAAGGCAATACCTGGCACTGTCTTGGATGAGGGTGCATCTGTCAGTCTTATGCCTTCTACTACTTGGAAAGCTTTGGGCTCCCCACAGCTTGTGCCGGTTGCGCAGAATCCGATGGCATTTGACGGAGGAACCATTCAACCATTAGGGATCCTTCCACAGTTCCCTATTACTTTGGGAGGCAAAACCGTCTATAAATATGTACTAGTTACCCAAGGTGCTTTAGATTTCAGTCTTCTCCTTGGTCGTGACTATGTTTATGCCATGGGTGCCCTTGTCTCTTCACTTTTCCGTGTGGTTTGCTTTCCACACGACGGAAGGATCATGACTATAGACCAATTATCATTCTTTACTCCCCCAGTGCCTCTTGCGCAGTTGTCACCCCCTCCTAGTTTTATCCACTGGTTATATCTGCCCCGCCGCAGGTCAACTACGTGGCTACTTATCCCATGCCTGTATCCAGTGATGCCGCCATCGTGCATAGTGTCCTGGGAGCATTGGGTCCTAACTTCCAAGATGTGATCCTTCCACCGAGAGTGGAACTCTTAGGAGCAACGACTTCCTGTTCAGTATGCTGAAATTCGTGCGGAGCATAGTTCACTTTCCTATGTCAAGCTCCTTAAAAAATGAAACTAGGACTGGGCGGAGCATAGTTCCTTTCTTATGTCAAGCTCCTTAAAAAATGAATTTGGGTCTAGTCAGAGCATAGTTCGATTTCCTATGTCAAGCTCCTTGAAAAATGAAACTGGGTTTGGTCGAGCATAGTTCCTGATCTTGTGTCAAGCTTGTTAAAAAATGAAACAAGGATTATGAGGATAGTTCTTTTACTGTGTCAACCTCATTAAAAATGAAACAACTCCCTTTCCAAATCGATTCTTTTGATTAAGATCTCGTAAAATACAAGTCGATTCTTTCCAAGTTCTCGAAAGTGAACCTTCATTCCATCCACTTTGTTGAATGCAATGAAGCTTGGGGGGCATGTACTTCGTTTTGCATCAATATGCTGAGGGTATGCGAACTTATAACAAGCATAGTTTTTCGTTTCAATCTTGTGTAAACATGAAACTGAATCCAAGCAGAGTTCTCCATGGTTCAAGCTTGTGTAAAAATGAACCCGTACCCAATGTACATCTCGTGATTTCCATTTTTATCTACTAAATTATGTTAGATGAGCCTTGGTTGTTTCATTCCATTGCCACTATCTCTTTGGCCGATCATATGCTTTCACTTGGTTGTTTTTCCTTTTCCTAAGGAAACGCAGCGGTGAGTGGTTTTATTAGCCAGCCTCTTGACCATTACATGTTTTGAGTAGTTCCACCATTGTCGGAACCCGTTGCTACCCTTTATACCACTCGTTCCTCTAGGATGAGTCACCTTTAAGATCTTTTCTAACTCGTACAATATGAAAAGATTGCCGAGTATTTTTTCCCTTTTTGACTCGTTAAAGAGAATAGAAATGGAGGACTGCTTACAATTCTTTTCTGACCATTTAAAGATGAAAAGATTGCCGAGTTATTCCTCTTGATTCGTTAAACATAAATAAGAGGCGGTCGCCTTTAAGCTCTTTTCTGACCGTTTAAAGACGAAAAGATTTTCGAGCCCTTGTCGTTTCAAGCTCATTAACAGTTACAAAACGACGTGATTTCATTCACTTTTTTACTTTTTCATATCGAACTCACTAATCATGAAAAGTACTCCTCGATCGTAATGGTCAGGCGATTCTTTCGAGCATTTTTTTATACTTTTTAGGGCTAGAGAGGCACAACTTTACGAAAAAAGACACCCATGGAGTTTACTTTTCCACTGTCTTTTCAAACTATCTAAACATGAAAAGACGCCGAGTTCTTCCTCTGTCAGACTCATTAAAACTTAATGACATCGGATTCCGTCGAAATGACGCTTTACAAGAATATGCTATCCCCGTCAAGCTTGTTAATAAAAATAACCAGGGTACTCGCCAGAAATGGTGGGGAAAATGGAACCAGAATCATTGTCGTGTCGGCAGTATGTCGCTCTTGAACATGGCACTTGTTTGCATTCATGTCTGGGTGGGGACATTTCATCTCATTTTTCACTTGCTTTCATGGGTTTGGATGATCCTGTTTGACCTCTCATCTGCTCGTTGCCTTGTCACTATGACCTCTGATCATTTGATGTCAAATACTGCCAAGTCCACTGTCGTGCCACCAATATGTTCAAGAGAATTTGACCTCTACAAAATAATCAACCTCCCTCTGATAACTCACATAATCTTGATTCAAAAACAATATTACTCCCCTCTGTCTCGCGTCGATGATGTGGGAAACACTATGGCCCACCTTTGATCAAGGCCGCTTCCTGTCGACTTCAACTCATTATCCATGAAGTTGACCTAGAGACTCCCTTCAGGTGCCTTGGAGCCTGCATGCCTCAATGGCAGGTTCTTCATGTTCGATGCAAGGTTTTCATCATTGGCCTCCAATCGAATGATTCTATGGGTGTTCGACATCGGCTCACTGATTCACACACCGTAGATTGTACCTATAGTACCTTGAGGGCCATTGTCATTATTAGTGGTACCTCTCGCGTCTGTTAATAATTTTCATCATTGACTAGTAATCAGACGATGTTCTTGCATGTTCGACTTCGACTCCTATATTCGCATGCTTGAACTTGTACTTTGTTCGGGTCACGACGGAGCACAAGACCCTAGATTTTGTCTGTTGGGATCTAGGTTACAATTTTGTGGATTATTATGATTATTACATGACTCATTCATTGGATGGCTGCGACCATGCCTGAGTCTGTTTATCGGTCCTCACTGGATGGCTACGTCCATACCTTAGATCTAGATTTTTATGTACTCTGCTATGGATGGCTGCGCCCATACCACATATGTCATGTACTTGAGCTATCAGTTGTACTTCTCCATGCAGGTTTTTCGGCGGCAGCGTTTTCGGTTGGACATGTTCTTGTAAAACATTTCACCCCTCTCTCTCTCTCGGGCCTCATGCTTTAGGGGGCATCTATTACACAGCAATTTGTCACCGTCCCTGTTACCCCTTCTCTCGCATCTTGGAGGACTCATTCCGAGACCTGTGAGAAGTGACATGACTTGAAAACACTTGCATTACATTCCCTTGAGCATGAACTTCATTTGCCCTGAAGACATCTCCTGCAAAAAACCCATAAAAACATCCATTTTTCCATTGGTGCGGTTTCATAGTACAATAGTCATGCCAATGGGGGAAATCCTCTAAAGAGGGTGTGCCAGTTGGCACTCTATCACAGAGTCAAACTTGCACCAGCCAAATTGGGTAGTGTTTTTTAACAAACCAATAGTGGAAGATTCATCCTAACCAACTCCTGGACTGAATCTATCTTGAGTTGGGTGGTTTGGCTTCGAATCTCCATAGAGAGGAAGTGGTTTTCCACCTATCATGGAAGCTTCTTTAGTGATAAAGCCAATCCCATGAATATTGTGGATGATCCCAATTCCCCCTCCTTTCTCTATAAAAGCTTGTCTATTTTCCTTAGGCAAGTTAGTTCCAGAGTTCCAAAGATTGAGAATTGTCAAGTTCATGCTGCAAGAAGTCTTCTTTATACCCATAAGGCCTAAATCTAAGTAAGGAGACTCTTGTACAAGTAACCACGGAGAGAGAGGCTTGTTCCCATTCCCAACAAGCTTTGCAAGACATGTGCTGCTGATCACCTAGCCAAAGGAGGATTTGACATCAGAACTATGGTTGTATTCTTCTTTGTTTATCAATAATAGATGACTATTATTATGGTTCCACTCTTATTGTTCTTTGTAATAATGATGAGTTATATCCTTTCTGACTGATATATAGTTGCATCTATTGGATTTTATGCTTGTGTTTGTGTCGTTCTTTGCATCTGCAGGTGTCCATTCACAGAGATCGTGGGGATCGTGACTGGTCGGAGCAAAGGAACGGGAGCGTCAACTCTTCTACAAGCACTAGCGTTGGAATCCAGGTAGGCCCTCATCATTGGTCTTTAATTTTCAATTAGGAACTTGCGTGATAGCATTGTTTGATTGTTGCTAGACCCAATCTGGGCTAGTAGGGATCGCCTCTGTCTGCAGAGGGGATTTAACTCCTCAACAACGGGTGAAGAGTTTGTCGAGGTGCAAGGTCGTATGAGATGTGGTTTTATGATATTTTGGGTTTTAACGCCTGGGGCTTAAAAGCAAGGGATTTTTATATGGTTTTTAATAGAAAAGCATGGGAAATGGAGATGAAAGGAGGATGAGTGAGGTAAAGGAGAAGGTGATAATGACCAGTATAGGCATCATTTGAGCATAACCAAGGACCGAGCTTATTTTTGATCCTCAAATATCAAAATATGTAGCAGAGCTAACACTGGCTCCTTCTAGGGATGAGATCCTCCATGTGAGGTCTCAAGAACTGCAGACCAATGCCTTACCTGTCGAAACTAGATGAGAAAAATTTTCTAGTGTTCCATTGGGCATGGCGTCTAATTAAACTTACACTAAAAATAATAAAACAACATATTTACAACTTTAAGGCCAAAAGACCTTAAACCACATATTTTTTTAGAAATCGCCCATTAACTGGGCCATCAAAAATTATCTCCCCTTCCATACCTTGCAGCATGAAAGTATTGTTCCCCCTGGATCTGAGTGATGGAAAAAGGTCTAGTCCACAGGGCATCAAACTTCCCATGGTTGCCTTTCTCTTATTTCATTGCATCCCACTTAAGGACCAAGTATTCAACCTGAAAATTATCTGTTTTTTCCCTCCTGTCAAAGGCTTCCTTGATCCTCTTTTGATGTGCTACAGACTTCTCAACCAACTGTTCTCTGATTTGATGTACCTCTGCTAACTCAGTGATCCTTTTTTCCATGTCCTCTTCCTCATTCTGCTCTTATTGCAAGAAATTTTCCACAGGGAGGGTTAACTGAATTGGAAATACAACCTTAGTGCCATATACCAGCTTGAAAGGAGATTTCCCTATGGATTTATTGGTGGTTACTCTGTCAGCCCATAGTGCATACTTGAGCTTGGAATCCCAATTCTTTTTGTTGTCTTCCAACAGCTTTCTAATTATCCTTATCAGGCTCTTGTTGGAAGATTCTACTAGACCATTTCCTTGAGGGTAGTATGAGGTGGAATGAACTAACTTAATGCCCATTGAGTCGCACATGTCCACCAATTCTTTTGCCATGAAGGTTGCTGCATTGTCTATAACTAATTTATGTGGACAACCAAATCTAGTGAAGATATTTAGTGTTAAGAACATCATGACTACATGATGATCAACCTTTCTAGTAGGGATGGCCTCAATCCATTTAGTGAAGTAATCTGTTGCTACTAAGATCCATCTGTGCTAGCCATTGGAATGTGGATTGATTTCTCCAATGAAATCCAAGCTCCACTGCTGAAAAGGTCCACCAACATGTATGGATTTTAAGGACAGGGACTTTAATTGATGCTTCCCTTCAAATATTTGGCACTTGTCACAAGATTTAACAAATGAAAAGACATTAGAAAATAAGGTGGACCAATAGTACACAGCTCTGAGGATCTTATGGGCTGTAGTTTTCCAATAATGATGTCCTCCACATATGCTGGAATGAAACTACTGCATCACTTCCATGGACTGTTCTTTGTCTAGACACCTTAAAAAGAATCCCAAAGGGGTCCCTCCAGTAGAGCATATTTGCATGAATGTAGTATTTGGCTACCCTGAGCTTGATAGTTCTAGCTTAGCTTGAACTAAGGCCTGGAGGAACTTCTAGCTTCAGCAAGAATTGAGCTATGGTAGAGTACCATTCACAAGAAGCTAGATTTTCTACCAATGACTGGTTTTGCCTTGGTTCAACTGTTACCTCCTTTGTCTGACCGTCTTCTGATATTGTGTTTATGAGATTTATGTCCAGCATCCTACAATTTTCTTCGGCCATCAATTTGGCAAGGCCTTGACCTCTGACTAGCTTGGTGGGCTTCAGCTCTATGTTGAATTCAATCAATTTTGCAATCCATTTACCCTTCTTCCATCAACATCTGGCTGAGTTAGGACATCTTTTACTAAAGTAGAGGGCACATATGCAATTACCTTGGAGTGTAGGATGTAAATTATGAAGGCTTTCAAAGATTGGATAAGAGCATATGCTTGTTTTTCAATGATATCATACCTCAGCTCAACATCCCTTAAGGTTTTGCTGAAAAATGCCACTCGGTGTTCTGAACCTTCCTCATTTGATTGCATCAAAAGTATTGCTAGGGTGTCATCAGAGGCAAACGAAACTATATGGAACTCCTTGCTATAATCTGGGCTGATCAAGGTAGGAGCTTCCATAATAGCTCTCTTGATGGATTCAAAAGATCTTCTTGTTGCATCAGTCCATTTGATTTCTGACCCCTTTTTCAACATAGAGGTGATGTGTTTTACAAGTTCTGCAAAATTTGGGATAAACCTCCTTACAAAATTTATCTTTCTTAGAAAGGATTGGATGTCCTTCTTTGATCTCGGGACAGACAAGGTCTGTATTGCTCTTACTCTCTTTGGGTCAATTCTGACAACTATAGTAGAAGCAATGTGTCCTAGCAACTTTCCTTCTTCCAAAGCAAATTGTGAGATTTTAGGATTGACTAAGATCCCAAACCTTCTGCACTTCAAAAACACTTTCTTCAAATGTTGCAGATGGTCTTGATGGCTGCTAGAGTATACTGTTATATCATCAAGGTAGACAAGGACAAACTTATCCTTCTCTCCCACAAATGCTACATCCATGGCTCTCTGAAAGGTGGCTCCAACATTCATCAGCCCAAAAGGCATCTTGGAATAAATAAAAGTGCCCCAAGGAGTGGTGAATGCAATTTTCTCTTGGTCATCTGGATGTACAACAACCTGGTTATATCCTAAAAAACCATCCAAGAAAGACATCACTTTGGCTCCTGAGACCTTCTGCAGCAAATGCTCCATCTTAGGCAAAGGATGATTATCCTTTTTGGAACACTTGTCCAGATTTCTGAAATCAACACAAAGACTGATTTCTCCACTCTTCTTCCTCACCACAACCAGATTGGCTATCCACTTTGAATATCTCAGAGGAACTATGATTTTGGCAGCCAGTAGTTTCTTGTTTTGTTTTTCAATCAAAGGGAGGAGCAAAGGGTTTATGGGTCTCAACTTCTGCTTGAAAGGGATGGTGTCTTTCTCTAAAGGAATTTTATGCTGGATGATATTCTTATCATAAGTTTTTAGGTCACTATATTCCCAAGCAAAAACATCAGCAAATTACTTCATTAAATTGCAGTATTCGGAACTTTGGGCAACAGATAGATGGGTGGACAAATTTATATGCCTTGGATGCTCTGGATTCCCTATATTATGCCTATAGACTGTAGATTGATCTTTTTTTTGGGCAGCCTTATAAGGCACATCATTCTGGTCAAACAACTTTTCTATGGGAACTAGACCTTTAGGTATCTGATTGCTAGGCAGCTGGACAATGCTACCTTTACCAATTTTGTTTCTAAGCCGAGGCTGGGGACTTTCCTCCAAGGCTTCATTGTCTTGATCAATTTTCATTTCAAAGAATTCATCAATGACTTGTAGAAACCTTTTTACCTCATCATCATCCTCAAAAACTTTCCAATGCTGAACATTATCAGGCAAGGATGGTCTATATTTCATCCGAACTTCATAAACTAGTCTGGGGGGCATAGGAGGGATAAACAAACTAGTAGACACAACAAGGGAATCAACAAGTTGATTCTTTACTCTAGTGATATATGAGATACAAAAAATTTCAAAATAATCTTTAAGTCTCCATACCTCATCTCTATATGCTTTTAGCCTTGGGTGCTTTTCTTGAAATTTTTGGTTCACTTGCTAAATGATGAGATCAGCATCTCCAAACACCTTTAGGTTTTTGATTCTGCTGCCTTTAGTTGCACTAAGACCAAATATCAAAGCCTCATACTCTGCTATATTTCTGGTGACTTGGAAAGCCAACTTAAAAGACAGATGTGTGCTTTCTTGTTTTGGGGGTATTAGCACCACCCTTTCTCTTGCAGTTTCCCTTGAACATGCTCCATCAAAAAACATCTCCCAAACCTGACCTCCTTGCTCTCCCAGGGCTTGGACTATTGGTTTCTTGAGCTGCATTAAGGCCTTATGGGATTCTTCAATTTGGAGAATACATGCTCCAAAGTCAGTGTCCATAGTGTAGATAGGATGATTAGAAGGATTCTTCTCATCACTGATTATGTAGGCCAGCTGCGCTTCTTTGTACAATCTCCTTCTCTCCCCTCCAAAAACTGGGACAATGGCATAAGATAAATCATTATGTAATGTTCCTCCTAGCCTCTTAATCCACCCTTTGGACAGCAGAATGCCAAACGTAGGGGGGACATCTGCTACCACAACATCCATCATCATGCTCTTCATGGGCAGCTGAGTTAGGGTAATGGCTAGGTCTTTGATTAATCCTAGGTATTTTACCTTTCTTGAATCAAATGAGAATAAATCATGATATGGTTTGGTGATATCAAGGCCTAACTCTTCCATGAAAACTTTGGGCATCAGATTGTGGCTTGCCCCTGTGTCCAGTAGGCAGTTATGGAGGGTTTTGTCATGAATGGTCAAGGAGACATAGAATGATGCGGAGCTATTGTCAGAGGATTCAGTCATTGGGCTAAGCACAACTGCAGGATCATCATCTTGCAAATTTACATAGTCATGGGAAGCTTGTGAGGCTTTTAGCTCAAGGGCATCAGGGATAGGCTTTCTAAAAAATTCACTTCTTGCAAGTTCTATCAAAGGAACATATATTTTTAACTTCAGGACTTTTGATTCAAAGCTAAAAGGGAAAGGGGATTTGTCTAGACCTCTTACCTCTTGAGCTAGTTCTTTGAGGATGACTGGATACACTGCTGGTCTTTTCTATTCGATATTCTGATGCTCTGTGGGGACAACAGATCTTTGGACAGGATTCTCCCTGACATTTCTTGTTCTTGATCTCAGGTTATATCTTTGTTTTTCATCAGTTTGTAGAACAACTTCTTTGTACCGCTCATGACTGGTTTGGTCCTGGAGTAATGATTCTTCATAGGTAGCTAATGTCAAGAAGGCAGTATTTCCCTTGTCTTCCATGCAATGGATTTCATCCTCTTCTTCAAACTGCTCCTCCTCCATGACTATGTTTTGGAAAGGAGCCTCAACCTTTTGTTCTTTGCCAGCTTGTTTATCCCTCTGAATGATCTATAATTGTTCATTTTCTCTTCTGAATGGATTTGGGTTTCTTGGAGAAAATGTGTTTGGAAGCCTTGCCTTTCCAGAGCTCTGCTCAACCTTCAGCTTGGATATTTCAACAGCCAATGACTTTATCATTTTAGTCATTTTGTCTAATTTAGGTTCTGAAGATGAAGTAGAGGAAGAAGCCTTTCCTCTCTGCCTACTTCTATGAGCATGACCTTTGAGCTTTTCTGCAGCCATGATATTAGATTCCACCTCTAGGGTTGCATCCTGCATTTCGGCTAGAGTGGCACATCTTCTTTCTCTCAACAACAAGCAAAAATTGGAGTCGAATGCATTAGCATAAGCGAGTTTGGCAGAGGTGGGGGTAGGATTTATTTTAGTTGTGTATCTTACTATACATACAATTGAATCTTTTATTGAACTCAGAAAATGATTCCCCATTTTCGCTCTCAAGGTTTCCAAACTCAGTATGGTAATACAACAGGTCTTTTTTTTCTCCCCAATGCTTCAAAAATACATCATCTAATGCTTCAATGTCAGTTATAGACCTAGAGGCAAATTCTGTGAACAATTTTCTAGCCTCTCCATCAGGGTTTTGGACAAATACTCTCATCGAGACATCATCCTCACTGATATCTAGGTTATCCGCATAACTATAAAAAGTCTCAAGATGTTCTTTAGCTGTTACTCCCTCTGTACCAGTGAACCTAGGCATTTATTTCTGATATTCTCCTACAGGCATGGCATTCAAAGGAATAGGCAAGACCAAGGGTTCATACCTAGCAGCTATGATTCTTTCCATCTTTGTGGGTTCTTGTTGGCCTGCCATGACTGGGATAGATGGAAGGATACTGGCAGATTGAATGGTAGGAAGCAGTGAAATAGATGACAGGGACAAAGGAATATGATGGATTGTATGGGAGGCTTTCTTTGGACTGAGATCCAAAGGGGGACTAAATTAACAAGGAGCTTTATGAATCTTTGAAGGTATTTCTTCACTAACAATGCTGGGCTCTATATCTTCAAACTGAATATCCTTAGCTACAAGCCTCTCTTACAGAGATACATAAGATTGTTTAGGCTTACCTAATCCTGATGCTCCTTTCCATGATGTTCATCTTTGCTTAACAATCTTCTCAGGGTCAGACACTGGGTTAGCTAGTGATTTCTGAGGATTTCTTTGAGTATGCCTCACAAACTGAGCCAAAACTGAAATGTGGAGTCACCACTAGGTTGGTCCTCCAATAGAGTCGCCAGATAGATGATTACAACTAGAAGTGTGTCTAGACTTTGTCTATCATCAAAGCTAGAAATGCGTCATTCTCCCAGGGAAGTTGAGCTTCAATCTCCTCTCCCCGACAATGGGGCCAATTATGTTATGATTCCAAGAAACTCTCCTAGGTTGTATCTCGAAGATGCCTAGTAACATATAAATTCAACTTATTGTTGCAAATGGATGAATGGAAGGAATTATGCTTGTCCAAGCCAGATAACCATTTCTACTTTGCTTGAGTCTAGACATGCGTAAACACCCCCAGACTATAAGGCTTTAGACCACCAACTACTCAAAGTTTTAAGATTGGGTGAATAAGGAGAATACTGACCACACTAGCAGATGCACAAGACCATGTGATGGCCAACTGAAACTAGTAAAGAAGTCTGCAAATCTAATCTACCAATGCACAGACAGGATGACAGCTCTCTGGCACCAGAAGAAGAGAAACCTAAATAACTCATTCTATGATACATACAAGACTTTAACATAGAAATAGGATGACAACTATTCTAATGCTAAACATCAAGAGTTCAGTAATACAACATATCAGGCACAGCTTAGAAGAGGAAAGAAATGGAAAATGATCAATTAACAACAAAAGAAGCTTGTATTAGCTAAAAATGAAGACGAGACGCTACAAGGGTCAAAGTAGTTACAGTCTCTAGAAGTTGGACCTTACATCAAAATATCAACCATCAACCCTAATTACATCTTGTTTGTGGGTATATATAGAGTTTCATTACAAAGGCACTTGGCCATTTCAGGTGTGGAGGGGTCATAATTGACCACCAACTGCATTTAACTACTTGATGGAGCCTTTGAGTGCATTTACTTGTATCAGTGGGTGAATCTGATCTCCTCGAGTGCTCTGCTATCCTCTCAAGAAATTGCAGTGTTCGTATCCATGAAGTTCCATAACTGCTAAATGCCACTACATGCTCATGCTTTGTCCTTTTTCTCTTCATCCATACTATCTGTTGAATGTGGCTGTTACGGAGTGACTGTGATTGGTACTGGCAGGCTGGTCACCTTTGTCTTTCAGGCATATATAATGGTTGAGGTGCATGGACTGCGTGGCGAATGTACGAGCTAGATGGAGGAGTGAGAATGGCCATTGGATCGGAAGGACAAAGGGCGAATATGGCTTGGCGAGGGATATCAGAAGAAGCGGGAGTAGAATGAACATGAGTCGTTGGATCTCAAGTGGATAGATCCAATGTTAATCGGGTGATGAAGGCGCACAGTGATTATTGGGTGGGAACGAAGGGTTGAGCGATAAGTGGTTTCGATTGCACTGCCTTAGGGCATAGGGTGGTAAAAGGACAGATGCACATGATCCCATTCAGTGCATGATGAGTGGTAGTGGAGGAGAGAGGGAAACCACTCCCCATCACGCGTTAACATCCTGTCACATCGTGGGTGTGAGGAGAGTGAATGTCGTTGGATCTTTGGTGGAGACGATCAGCTGGAGGGGAAACAATCACAAAAGTCATTACGATGGGAGCTGTTAGATTGGGAGGCAGATATTGGTGGCAGAGGTTACAGGTGAAGATTTTATAGAGGTGCAAGGTCGTATGGGGTGTGGTTTTATGAATTTTTGGGTTTTAATGCCCGGGGCTTAAGAGCAAGGGATTTTTATGTGGTTTTTAACAGAAAATCATGGGAAATGGAGATGAAGGGAGGAGGAGTGAGGTAAAGGAGAAGGTGAGAATGACTAGTATAGGCCTCCTTTGAGCATAACCAAGGACCAAGCTTATTTCTGATCCTTAAATATCAAAATATGTAGCAGAGCTAACAAAACCAACCAAGCTAATAAAAGGTCAGGGATTGGCCAAACTCATGGTAGAAACTAATTTCCAAGCCCTAGACATAAACCTTGTGGCAGAGCTGGATAACAAACAGGAGATGGCGACTCCACAAATCAGCTAGGCCTTTTCAACTTCACCTTGGTATTCTGATATAATTTATGTTTTACAAAACCTGTAGGCTCCTCCAGGGTTATCCAAAACCAAGAACAAATTTTTGAAAATGAAAGCTTCAAAGTTTTTCATCTTAGATAATACTCTTTTTTGGAAAAATCGTGAAGGAATTTTGTTAAATTTTTTATTAAAAGATGAAGCTAACAATGCTCTCCAAGAATTTCATGCAGGGGATTGTGGTGGACATTTGTATTGGAAGTCAACTGCTGACAAAATCCTAAGGGCTGGATTCTACTGGCCAACCTTGTTTGCAGATGTGAGGAAATTTGAACTTCTTGCCATAAATGCCAAATCTTTTAAGGAAAAAGAAAATTGCTACTTTTACCCTTGAAACCTATTTCCGTTGAGAAGCCTTTTCAATAATGGGGTCTCGACTTCATTGGAGAAATTCATCCATGCTCTTCTGGCCAAAACAAATGGATACTCATTGCAACTTACTATTTTACTAAATGGATAGAAGTCATCCCCTCTAGATAAGACAATGACATTGTTATCATAGGTTTCCTAGATACTAGTATTTTGTACAGATTTGGTTGTCCCACTAAAATCAAAGAAAATGATTAATTTCTGTAACAAGTATCACATCACACTAGGTCATTCCACAGCCTACTATCCTCAAGGGAATAGACTTACAGAATCTTCCAACAAGAGTCTAATTAATATCATCAAAAAAATGTTGGAAAAAGATAAGAAAACTTGGAACAAAAAATTGATCAATGCTTTATGGGCAGACAGGCTTACAACCAAAAAACCAATTGGAACCAATCCGTATGAGTTAGTATATGGCATGGAAGCTATTTTTCCTTCATCATTAGGGGTTCCTATCATGAAAATACTCTAAGAAGATCAAGTGGAACCTAATGATATACAAAGAAGGTTAAACCAGACCATCAATCTGCAGCAAACCAAGGAGGAGGTATACCAAAGATCTCAAGTATTGCAGGAGAAACTAAAGAAGATATTTGATAGAAGAACCAAGGCAGAAGACTTCTACCTTGGAGATAAAGTATTAAGATGGGATTCAAGAAGAGAGGACAAAAGAAAACATGGGAAGTTTGACTTCCTATGGAAAGGACCATACATCATCTATGCTTTTAGAGGAAACAATGCATATTTTCTTAAAGAGTTAAATGGTATAGAAGTGGAAGGAGGACCAGTCAATGGTTGAATGTTAAAGCGTTACTTGGATCCTAGTTACTTATATTACCATGTTCCTGACTGTACATACTATATCCTTTGTAATGTTCAGTGTTGATTGGATCGTAAGTTTGTGAATTTGAATCCCAAAGAGAAGGCCCTAAGCTTCATAAGAATTACTATCATACATACAAATAAAGCAGCAAGGAAAATGAGATTTCAGAGCACAATCAAGGTCATTCAGAGGCCACTGATCTACTATTCTTGACTTTCCACCATGAAAATCCATCCCCAAGTGGAGCCATTGTTATGCCCCTATACTAATAGGTATCATATATCATGATTGACTTTATCTTGTCCTAAAATATGTTCATACCTTTACTTGTTGCAAAGGTTTTCCATATTTGTGAAAAACAAAAAACTAAAAAATGTAAAGAGGGTATGCCCTAGAAAAAGATTAAGTGTAAAAATAATAAAGAAAAGGTCAAAAATGAAAGAAAATGAACCCCAACAAAAAGAAAAGACCATGAAAGTGTGCAAGTCTAAATTCCACTACTATTTACTTTTATGTATAATAAAGAATGTGTGCAATTTGTCACCTATGCCACAATCCATGGTAACCAAACAGTTTAAACTTGGTTATTTCATGTTTTCAATTTCATGCTTTAGAAATAGAGAATAAAGATCTGACCAAACAGTGTAATCTTGGCAGATAAGTAGATAGGTAGAGTGAAAAAGGAGCTCAACGGTTTAATTTGAGCCCTTGGATGTAATAAGTGTAGACTTAGATAGGCATCACTATGTAAAAGAAAAGAAACTTTGATAAGGGTTTGCTAGTCTAAGTGCACCCTAATAAAGAAGTGAAAATACTAGGGTAAAGTAAGTAGAGTAAGTAGATGATGGTTGCAGAATAAATGTGTGGTGAATGGTTAAGTTAAATGCTTAAATATTTTACTTTCATCACTAGGAAAAGGCATGTATCACAAGGAGAGGCACATCAACATTCAAAGTAAAAATAATTAACTTCCCTACTCATTCCCCTAAAATCCTTACTAATTCCCTAATTGCTAAAGGTAATTGCCAAAGTTAAAGGGGCTTAGAGCATTTCTTTGACTTTTGGAGGGACCGGACCATCGGCGCAATAATTAGGACAGCCTAAAGTACTTAAGCCCCTTTCATCAACATTACCCCCCCATAAGATCACTCATTCCTTTGATAAAACTTTTCCTAAGTAAAATCTTATTTTACTTAGGTATATTGAAATAAATCCCCATAAAAACTCCTTTTATACACTTTAGCCTAAGTCAATATGTTATATAATGAAATATTTTTAGAAAACATTGGACTTAACGCTTTTTTATTCATTTGATCATATTAGCCACTAATGTTTTATTATATAATTCCTGAATAAAGCAGAATTACCCACACCTATATTATATTACTACACAAAACCCCAAATCACTATATATCCTGATCCTTGGTTAAATATAACCATAAAACAAATAAATAAACGGGAATAATTAACTAATATGTAGTTAATTAAGAACCCAACCCCACCACCATTTAATGGTGATTAATTACGTCATTTGGACTAATTAATAACTCTATAACCAATCGAATCAACCCCGATATGATTAATCTCTTTAATTTATATCGGGTCCGCCTTCCATATCTACCAGTCACTTCATCTCCCCGACCACCATCCAATCGGATCCCGCAAATCCGACGGTCATCGCGCATATCGCACGGGCCTCTGTGGTCAACTTTTAGCGTGCGATGGTGAGCAGTTTCATGAATAGTACCCATGCTACGTGTCAAGCAGCATATGGAATCGCACGTTCCCTCCCCATACCACTTACCCTCCAAAAGTGGTGTGACGAAACCCGCTTATCACCTCCGGCTAACGACATAACATCCAATCGCCCCTCTGCTGACACCACCTATCCATGTCACGAACTTGACAAAAGCTCTGACTTTGATTAAAAAATAAAGTTAAAACATTTTTCGTCTTTATTCCATAAACCCATGCATGCAACCAGAATGTGAATTCAACCAGCTTCTATTCCAACTGTCAGCCACCCTGGAATTTGCAGTCCGACGCCGCCCCAGTCCACCATTTGTACCCAGTGAACCAGAACTCTATTGCCAATCGCTCATAAATAGGTATTTACCAATTTCCTTCTAGAAACCCTGTAAATACTTAATTTCCTCTGTAATTACGTTGAAAACCCCAAAATTCATTGTAATTCAGTTGCGAAATTTAAATTGAAGACTCCTAGGACCCCCTGTTTCACCAACTCTACTCAAAAACCCCATTTCCATCTCTAAATCCACAAGAACCAGAAATTGAAATCCCCTTGGCCCTCAATGTACTTCCTATCACTACTCTTGATAAAAATTTGGATTATCTGCCCTTAACAGATAAAGATTTTCAAAGAAAAGACCTTGAAATTGATTGTAACTCCCTCAAAGTATCTTGTCAATGTTGGGACAATTACATGAATCACTCTGATACCATAGGACTTTGGGAATCAAATCTCTCAAGGTATATGGTCCCTTCTTTGCACATGTTCTCTGACATTATCTATCAATGTCAAGCCAATTATAATCCCACCCTCAAAGCAATAACGTCCCCCAATCAAGTTGTTGTCTTCATAATTACTACAGTCTCAATCAATGAAATGCTACAGTTTTAGCCCGGTGAAAACCTCACGCCCATTTCCCTTGGGGTTACTAGAGAAAGCTTCTAAAATGTCCCAGTCTGAAATCAGTCACCTTTGCAACACTTTCATAGACAAGGATCACATACCCAAAAATCCTCCTCCCTATCTGACATGTTTTTTTCACCGATATAGGCAAAAACATTGTTAATATGATTGATGTTGTAATGGGTTTCAATACCAGTGAGTTTGTTGATGAATTGACCCTAGTTGTCATGTCCATTTTTACCCCTGGTTAGCCTCCTACTGTCAAATACAAATATGCTTCTTTCATTGCTGAGAAATCCATGACCAGTTTTTGAAACTGGAAAATGAAAAGGTATTCAAGTATTCTACATTCATATATCACTCTTTCCTTTACTATCAGTTTGACAAATTCCCATTCTCTGTCATTAAAATTGATACCAGAGGTAATCCTAGATCAGTCATTTTCTGGACTTCCATCTTCCACTACTCATATACTTGTCCCTATTCATACAATGAATTCATTGACCAGTTTGTCCAGCCTGTGACCATCATGCTGACTAGAAATCCTTCTTCTAGGACTAGTGATGAGATCAAGAAAAATTTTCAACTGTCAAAGTAGTACAAGATAGGTGACTGGTACTTGTACCATAATCACACCGAGATCCGAACCTATGGTTGTGAGCTCCCTCCTTTCAAGTTGCTTAAGTATGTCCCTATGAGATTTTTTGCCTTGGAATATTACAGGAAAATGTTAAACTCTGACCAAATTCATTTCACCAAGGCAAAGAAGAAAGCCCAATTAAGGATCAAATATCACTTAGGTCCATTTGTATCCAACAATAGAGAAGAAGGGAAAAGAGCAGAAGAAATCATAGAAACAACAATGAAACTCAAGAAAAGCTTTGCTTGGAAATATGACCCACAAGGTTTCATTTGTGATAGGAGAATGAAACATAAGATGTCGCCCTATATTCATCACAAAGTCCCCGAGATAAAACAGTTTGCAAATATGGATGAATGGAAGGAAGGAACTCTAGTTGAAATGGATGGTGATCAAGTTGAGGTAAAGAATGTGATGAAAGACTTAGAAAAGAGATTTGACCTAGAATCTTTTGAATAGGTACTAGTTGAATCTAATCAAAGGCCAACATTAGAGCCTAGTGCCTCTACTGTAGAAACTTCTCAAAGGCATACACAGGAAACTAGTGCTCCCCCAGTAGAACCACCACAGGAACAAAACCAGGGAACAAGTACTCTAGCATCAGAACAACCACAAACATCAGAACAACTAGAGATGTTAGAGCAGCCTGAAATATCTAAAGAACGAGCTCCAACACAACCTCATCCAGCTCAGGTTAATATGGGAAATCCCCTAGTTGTGTAGACTCCTTTGAATGAGGAAAAGAACTTGAAAAGAGACAAGGAAGTAGCTACCCCTGCCAGTCATCCTCCAGACCAGCCTGGTGCTAAGAGGAATAGGATAAATCCATATTTAGAGGAATAATACAATGAAGAAACCACAAAAACCACGAGTAAAGAAGGTGGAGATAGTTTACATACATTTTTGACAAGTGGGACACCTTCTAGCTCACAAAGACAAGAACTTGAAAGACAACAGAGTGTAGAAGTTTCATCTTTCAAATCTTCATCTGAGAAAATCATAGACACAAAAAGAAAGTTCAAGGGGATAAATACTAAGAATGAACAGCTGAAGGCCCAAGCCTATGCTCAATACTTGAATATGGCCCCAACAAATCAAACCAGATTGATGTCAGCTTATGAAATCAAAGAAGGTAAAATGCAAATGAGCTTTGTAAAGCCCACAGTATAATAGCCCAAGTCATTTGCAAACTACAACAAGACTAAATTTGAGGTATTAGCTAAAGACATCCACCCCATAGATCAGATGGAATTGCACAAACAAACAGGGGAGATGGTTTATTCTACACTGATTGGCAAGGCAATGATGGCACATAGGTTGCAAAATTCACTGACCAATACTACTGCCCAATCGCAACTAAAAAATGCCTCCTCACAGGCAAAGGTGACAAATTATCAAATCATTGGAGGAGTTGGTTATTGAGTTGGGCCATAACCCAAAGGATATCAAGGCTACAGAGATCCTAATAAATAAAAAGAATGAAGATATAGCTACACTAAGAAAGCAGCTGAAATTGCCACCACTCATGCACCCTCAGATTGCTGAAGTAATTGAGAAGAAAAATTAAGAAGAGCTTATGGACCTATTCCTTAAGCTAAGTGAGGAACTAAAAGAGACAGAGCATGAACTGGAGAAAACACTATAGTCAAGGCAGAGTGAGTCAACCACATAGTCCCAAACTGCAATACCAATAGTTTCAATAGCAGTCCCTTCCACATTGGCATCATCTATAGCACCAAATATTCCTTTGGCAACAACCACACTAGTGGAAGTAACATGTACATCACAGGCAGGTACAACAACGCAAAGCACAGAGGACTTGATTAAGTGAATGGAAGAAATGAGACTTCAAGTGATAGAGCTACAAAAAGTGAAAGAGAAACTCATTACTTTGGAGTAGAAATATGATGTATCAAAGTTTAATTTTGCAGAAGAGATGAAGAAAAACAAAAGCGTGGCCCAACAATTAAAACATTGGAGAAGGACCTGACATTTGATAGGCCTTTAATAGAGATTAGAAAGATATTGTCAACCAACATCATTGATTCCATCAATGCTATATGGTCATCCATTCAAATTTTTTTTGAACAAATTGATTTGGTTACACCTGCTATTGAAGAAGTTCGGAAGACCAGAGAGGAATTGGGCAGGGAGCCTGAAGAGGAAAATCAGTTAATCAATTTTATAAACAGTAGAAATAGGCAACAATTGGAGCAATTAAACATTGAGGATAGGACTGCTACCACTCTCGAAATAAAGAAAGTGTTGACCAAAATGAATCTAATGCAAGGCCTGGAACACAAATGTCAAAATATGCAGGAAGACATATATGAGTTCATGAGGAAGTTTGACATTTTATAAAGTAAATGGCTCCCAAGTCCTTTGGTCATCAAAGATAACCTAATGATTGAGATTGATTACATCAACAAATTACATCAACAAGCTGACAGCCAGGCTAGTTCATCTACAGTCAAGGCATTGCCCACAGGGAAAGTTCTCTATGTTGGTTTGGAGAACCTTTTTTACATTGAACATGAAGTGAAACACCTATTCATAGTCCAGCCTATGTTTTTAAAATACACTGAAGTAGATGAAATCTACATGAAGTTGACAAGGATGAGTATACCAAAGGATGATTGGTGGAATAGCATGACAAACATCCTATAAATTACCATGGTAAAAAGTGAAGTAAATTGAAATATTTACCATAGTCAATTTTGGTAAAAAGGGATGAATGATGGTAAAACAGGTAAAGAGTATCAGTCACAGGTAAAATAGTATTAGTGAAAAGCTAAAATCAATCATGCAGCATAGAATTACGAGCAAGATAGTGCGATACACATTCATAGGACCTGCCTCCAGCTCCTTCAACAAAAATAGGGACAGCAACAATCGGTTCACATTCGGTTTATACATTCAAGACCATCTGTCTCTACATTCATGTAAAAGATACTTAGTTTTCCTAGAATATTTCTCTCTTGGTTAGGAGATATTTTGATGTAACAATTTGTATAAATACTTCCTCATTCAAAGTATTGTGGGGTGGATTCTTAGAAATTTTTGTAGACAATTTACATTTGGAATTGAAGTGTTGTTGAACAACTTTTGTATGGCTGGCTGGACAAAGTAATAAAGCAAAGGACTTTTATAGCATACCTGTGTCAAACGAGAAAAAAATAAGTATTCTATATATTGTGTTTTTACAGTTTTTCTATTTAATAAATATTCATATGTGTTTCATATCTGAATGATAAACAAAAGTTATATTTTTAAAGAGCTTTATTGCATTCTGTCTTTAAAATCGTTTATTTTCTTAATGTTTTCCTACAGACTCTTATAGGCATGGAATTCTTAATTGCTCCTTGCTTTCATAGTTTATCATTGTGATCATTTAATAAAGAATACTTAATTGCTTTTTGTTAATGAACACCCTTTTTTCATCATCTTGGACCTTGTTGAAGGATTATTAATTGCCCTTCATCACTGTCTAAAACCATTTCATCCATTTCAAGCTATCATTTGTCTTTTGTTTGGCTATCTTCCCCTTTGGAGCTTTCCTTTGTAAATTAACCTGATCCAGTTAAGCTAGCCTTTAGTTGACTCCATAGCCCAATAGCCTAAAATAATTTGTTCTCTCCATATGCTCTCGAATTCCACCACCAAGCAAAAATCAAAACCCCCAAGCTCTCATAACTAGCCTAATATCCCATAAAACAAAGCTAAATCATAAAAAGAGAGCCCTCTCTCAGTACAGATTGGCTAGATTCTGCACTCAAAAGTTGGTTTGCGATTACCTCAGACCCCTTTCCTTCTTTTAACGACTTCAAAGAAAATCTGAGTGATAATAGTATGAAAAATATACCAAAGGGATATACTCTTCCCACTTCCACTGTTGATGCATCACAGACATCCTCAGCATGTCCTCCAATATCCTGTTGACCCTCTCTGTTTGTCCATCTATCTGTGGATGATAAGTTGTGCTGAAGGCCAACTCTGTGCCCAAAGCTACAAATAGTTCCTTCCATAACTTGGAAGAGAAATTTACATCCTTGGACACAATCTTCTTTGAAACATCATGTAGTTTAAACACATTTCAGATAAATACTTGTGCTACATCGCTAGCTGCGAATATAAACTTCATCGGAATGAAATGTGAAACCTTTGTCAATCTGTCCACAATAACCATAATGGAATCATGTTGTCTCACTGTCTTTGGCAACCCTGCGATGAAGTCCATGGAAATTACCTCACATTTCCACTCTGGAATCATGACCGGCTATAAAATTCCATATGTATGTTTACATTCCACTTTCACTTGCTGACAATCAAAACATCTAACCACAAACTTCGCTACATCTCTCTTCAAATTTAGCCAATAATAAAATTTCTTCACTGCATTTAATGGCTTCTGATAATTTGGGTGACCTGAATAAGGTTTCACATGAAACTCCCTCAAGATCACCTTCTTGAGCTCATTGTTATCCAATACATATATCCTATCTCGGAACATGACCAACCCATCTGCTGTAAGACAATAATCCATACCCTCTGCACCGACACTTGTACTTGTACCAGTTCCTGTAACTATACTTCCACTTGTACACGTACCTATACCTGCACCCACACCTATACCAACATCCTGCTACAATCTATGCACAATCTCCATATACTTGACATCTTGTTGACCTGCCTACAAGATCCTATCATGTAAGTTCATCCCGCAGGAGCTCATAGCTTCCAAGTCATTTACATGTACCCTTCTACTAAGAGAATCTTCCACCTTGTACTTTTTACCTTTGATGTACCTCATCTAGAAGTCAAACTCGTTGATCGTGGCCAAACATATAGCCTGCCTGGAATTTAGATTCAGTTGGTCAAACAAATACCTCAACCCAATATGATCACTCATAAGTACAAATATCCTACCAAGAAGATAGTGTATCCACATCTTTAATGCATGTATGATCACTACTAACTCCAAATCATGTGGCGGGTAGTTCTGCTCATGCTTGTTTAGTTTCCAAGACTCATAGCATACCCCTTGTCCATCTTGCATAAGGACTCCACCAAGCCCTCTCTTACAAGCATCTGTGCATAACACAAAATCTTTGTCTAGATCTATAATCTGTAGCACTGGTGCATGTGTCAAAAATTTCTTGAGTTTCTCAAAGCTAGCCTCACACTCCTCAATCATTTTGAACTTATTACCTTTACTTTGTAATGATGGGATAGGATAATATATCTGTTAGAAGTTCCTGATGAATCTCCTATTATATCCTGCCAAACCCATGAAATATCTCTCCTCATCTACATTCTTAGGAGCTACTCCCTCCACGATAGATTTTATCTTTTCTAGATCTACTGCACTGCCCTTCTTCGAGACAACATGCCTCAATTAGTGTACCTCAGTATGAAAGAAACTACAATTGCTAAGCTTAGCATAAAATTGATGCTCTCTCAACAACCTCAACACTACTGCTAAATGTTCGACATGCTCTTCCTCATTTTTAGAATACACCAGTATATTATCAATGAACATAATAAAAAACTTATCCAAATATGGAAACAACACACTATTCATCAAACACATAAATGTAGCTAGAGCATTAGTTAAGCCAAATGGAATAACAACAAACTCATAATGCCCATACTTGGTTTGGAAAGAGGTCTTGTAAATATTTTCCTCTTTGATGCATACCTGATGATATCTGGATCTCAAGTCAATCTTGGAGAACACTGATGCTCCCTTCAACTGATCGAACAAGTCATCCATCCTTGACAATGGGTACTTATTCTTGATGGTCACTTTGTTTAACTTCCTGTAGTCAATTCATAATATGAGTGTTCCATCTTTCTTCCTTACAAACAATATCGTGTGCCCCATGGTGGCACACTTGGCCTAATGTATATCTTGTCCAATATTTCCTTCAACTGCAACTTTAACTCCCAACTCAAGTGTGCTTATCCTGTAAGGTGCCTTTGATGTTGGAGTTTCCCTTGGAACTAACTCAATAGAAAATTATACCTCCTTGTAGGGTGGCAACTCTATAATCTCCTCTGGAAATACATCCTTGAATTGTTGTAAAACTAGGTACCTGCTCAACACATCCATATTCCAAAATTCCTTACCCTTATCACTAGAAATGTGCATTGCAAATAACTTACACCCTTTCTTGCAGCTACTCTTTGCTTGCGTAGCTGTCACCATCCTAACTGATGTAGGTTTATTCTTACCCTGTAAGACTCTTGGTTCCCCATTGTCATCAACACACTCAATGGATTTATCATAAAAATCAACCTTGGTTATATGAAGATACAACCAGTCCATTCCTAACAATATGTTGTATGAACCCAATGGTAATACATTCAAATGTGTTGTGGTAGGCATACCATTCAAGTCAAATTCACAAGATCTTACCGAATGATGAACTCGTTTCCTCGTACCTATAGCCAATTTCACTAACCAAGAATTTGCATGCAATTCCTTACTCAAACCACACTTATCCACCAAGTTAGGACTAACATAGCTATAATTAGATCCAGGGTCAATCAAAATAGAAATAACTTGATCATAAAGCTTACCATCGATTTCAATGATGGATGCTTGATGCTTTACCTATTTGTTATCCAATGTTGCATATATACATGGAATACCATGACCGACATATCCAATGGTTGTGCGTCCCATGCACTATATATCTTAGTCCTACCACTTTGGTACTGTGGATAGTCTCTCATGTGATGATCTCCATCACAAGTCTAACACCGCACGGACTCCTTATTATGCTCCTCAGGTTGGTGTCCCTATCATTTCTCTGAAGCATTGAACCTCTTAGGTGGTGCAACATTCTCCTTGTTACCTATATCTCGAGGCCTTTCTCCCTTTCTATCCCATCTTCCTTTTTTCTTTGCATTACCTCTCCATTCTAGCTTAGTCTCGGTTTTGCGCTTCGATTTTTCATAGAAATGCCTTAGCTTTTGAATGGCCTCCTCGAATGATTTAGTCTCATCGAAATCAATTCTATATTTAAATTCAAATGGTAACAAACTAATGAAACTTTGAATCTTGAACTTTTCCTCTATGAGATAAGGCACATACCTCAGTAACTCCAAGAACTTGCTAGTGAACTCATCGTCTTTCATAGATCCCATCTTTAGCTCATAAACTTTCTTCGCCCTATCATCAAAGTATCTTTTTGAAAAATAATTCTTCTTGAATAATCATTCAAACTCACTCCAAGTCAAATATTCATCATGAATACATCTGATACTCTTCACATATTCCCACAAAATGTCCACTTTACCCTTGACACTGAATGTAGCCACTCTAGCTTTCATGTTCTTTGAATATTCCTGCAACTTGAAGAATTTCCTCATGCCAAGAAACCGTTCCTCTACATTGTGTGGTTTCTTCATCTCTCCATCAATTGTTGGTTGCTTTGCTTTCTTAAATTCATCTAGAAAATATCCCATATAACTCCTCCTGTAATGATGATACCGATGACGATCATAGAACTTATCTGAATCATAACTAGAATCGTACCTATGTCTATGCCCTCCTATCCGAAGTATCAAACAATATTCCATCTCTAATTGTGTCATCTCTATATGATCTGTGACCACCATGTGATCGGCTACCACATGCCCCATTAGCTTTATCCTCCTTCTCATAGTTGATCTGATGTGGTCCCTATCATTGCAAATCTGACAAACTCTGAAGTATTATTGCATTTACCTTTTCTTGTTTCTCTTGTGCCTGTATGATTATGTCATTAGCTGCCTTACAACTCCTTATTTCTTCCTTTAAGCTTCTCATTGTAACTGCCAAATTAGAAGGATTCCAACACCATACTACTCTTCATATTCATAGGGAGAGTCTTTGTAGATAACCATCCTACTAGCCATTTGATATTTATTCTTGCAACATGTATCATGTCAGCTAAACCAAATCATAATAAACCAACGTACCTCAGTATAGCTCAGGGAGGATACCTTATCTACAAGATCAACAAATCAACATGATACATTTATAACATAATCATGACAACATATAGAAACATAAAACATAATCATATGACCATGCAATCTTCAGTCTAGCTAGGGTCCAGTCATCAATGCATGACCTCAATAAAAACACACACCAAAATCTCATGCATGACAACCACCATCATTACATCACTATACACTTTTCCATGTGCAACCATTAACATTCATAAGAGATGAATAACCATCCACACATATACATAAATACATATGACTAAGCATGAATGAACACTACTTGAAATCAAACCTACAAGAATGATACACGCAATCAAGCATACAAGAATTTAACCAAGCATACTACAATGATACATGTAAGTGACATAATCCACATGTAACCAGCCATACACTCACAATGATGCATTCCACAAAACCACCTCAGATTTCACATCACAACATCACTACAACCATGAACAATATCATGCAAATGAAACAAGAACATGGAATGCAAGGGTGAGAGACACACATTAAACTAACATGCATGCATGAACAACTCTGTAACACTGTAGTTGTTGATCCTAATGTCCTCTTGTGCTTTCCTTCTCTTCGTTTTCCGTCTTGTTCCAAAAATCCAAGTATGTCACACTCTCTAAGAGTACTCCATGTAAACTCTAAGTCTCCAAGAGCATGAGAGAGAGAGAGAGAGAATAGACGAGATCTCTAACACTGAACTGATAAAACATTACCAATTGATTGTATGAAGCCTTTTTATGAATGAGGCCTCTATTTTCTTTATTTTCCATTATTTTCCTTCATTTTCCTCCTCACATGAAACATGTTTCACCTCCCTTTTCTCCTAATTTCCATTATTTTCGTAAATAAATGTACCAAAATGCCATTTTTCCTTCCAAAGCCTTAGCCATTTAATTTTCCAATTTCCTTAGCCATAAACAAACACAAGTGATCCACATCACTAGGATTCTTCCCAACATTCAAGTTGGAATAAGGACCCATCATCTGTGGTGTTTTTTTATAGATTTTATTATATGGAATTTTCACCAGGGATGTTACATAAATATTGAAGAAGGCTCAAGTTGAGTTCTCCTTTGGGCACTGGGAACCATGGGGATTGAGTCATGGTGTCTGTGGTTAGTCTTTTTCTTTTTGTCTTTTGCTATTGTTCCTCTTGATTTTTTGATTTTGCGTGTATTTGGTGCATAACTATGCCACTTTATTGCGGTGTCATGTTGTTATTGTTTTTCATGGTTTTCTTTTTGTTTGTTTCTTGGCTTGACTTTTACGTTTTGAGTCTTGGGAATTGGTTGGGGAAGAGGAAAGTTAATGGGCTCGAGGAGAGTTGTGTGGTATCCGAAAGGTAATGTAAGATTTATATGAAGCTTGGTGCATGAGTAAGCACAATGGAAGGTAAGATTATGATAGTCAATAAGACTGGTTGGGTCCATTGTGGTAAATGGACAGTGGTAGTATAGACATGAGAAGGATAACCAAAAAAGGTAAAGTAAATGGACCTAAGGTGTCAAATGGTTTGACCAAGTTGGGAATGGTGTTTCTCAATGTTGTGCATGTTGAGCACAAATAAGGAAATCTCTTAACCTAGACCTTATGTTATCTAGTAATTATGTTATGATCATAATTATGCTGATGCTTATATATGTATACATGAAGAGATTCTTGGTTCATGAGGAATCAAGTGGGAAGAGTAACCTGACACATATACAATGTCAGTATCATGTGGTTATGAGTTGATATTATGTGATTATATTATGTCTATGTTATGGATAGGTTATACTAAGGGATGCATCAACATAATGAAATTCATGTGGTCCGTGGCATTCTAGGATAAGCATGGACGGTGGAGAGACACTAGAGGTAAGGTTACCTAGTAGAGTCAGTTGTGTTTGGATGTGTGGTACTATTGTTGTGCATATGTTGTACATGTTTCATCTATGATGTTGTGCACATGCGGTGTTGTGTATATATTGTGTGTACATGTTGTTTATGCAATGTTATGTATAGGTTGGTACAAATAGTGTTGTGTGAATGTTTCATATGCAGTTGTGGGTATAAACGGTGTTATGTACATGATGGATATGCAGTGTTTTGTGCATATGGTGTTTTGTGCATGTTGGATATGTAGTGTTGTGTATGGTTCTATGTACATGTTGTATATGTAGTGCTATGTACATATGGCATTATGTGCATGTCGTACATATGGTGCTATCTACATATTGTGTTGTGCGCATGATTGTACAAGTGGTGTTGTGAATATGTGGTATCATGTACATGTGGTACAAGTTCCATTGTCTACACGTGGTGTTGTGTACATGTCATGCATGTGGCATTGTGTACATGTGGTGTCGTGTACATGTCGTTCATGTGGTACTGTGTACATGTGGTATTGAATACATGTTGTACAGGTGGTACAATGTACATGTGGCACTGTGTACATGTTTTGTAGGTGGTACCATGTACATGTGATGTTGAGCACATATTGTGCAGGTGGTGCTTTGTACAGGTGGTACTGTGTATGTGTTGTACATATGGTACTACAGTATATGTGGTATAGTGTGAGTGTCATACATGTTGTGTTGTGTACATGTGGTACTATGTATTTGTATTATGTATTTGTGGTATCATGACATGCGTACTCATTGTGTTGTACTATGTGTAGTACATGTATTTTGTTGTGTTGTATGCCAGGTGTAGGTACATGTATTGTGTGGCATTATACATTGGGTATAAATGTATGAGTTGTATTGTATATCAGGTTACATTTGATTTGTGATTTTGATCCATGATGGTCATGTTTTTAGTTAACCTAATGTGATATGTTTATACATGATGATTTTCTCAAAGATGCTATTTTGACTTCTTGTGATAGGAAGTAAACAAGATTGCAAGTGTACTTTATTAACAAGCTACCGATGAGGTATGATTTGAAGTAATTTCAATTTGTTTTGAATCTAATGGAAATTATGTGCTTGGTACAGGAATGCATGAACATGCTCAGTGGGGTGGTTGAAATTGATTTCAAGAATTAGTAGTGTAAGAAAAAGGAATTGGAAAATGCAACAATATGTTGGTAAAGAACTTCAGGAGCATGGCCATTGTGGGACAGTAGTACCTAATAGTGTACTTGGAAGGTGAGTGAACGCATGGAAGGGGATTACTAGATTTCCCAAGGGACTGTATAACATAGAAGGGAATGTCATGGATGGATTTTTATGGTCATTAGCATTTCCAGATGGAATTAGATGCACATTATTAGTGCACAATGGAACAACGAGCCGGTAACTATTCACTGAGAGGAAAAGTGGCATAGGATTGTAGGGTTGGACATTGGATGTAGATTTGAATTTGCAGTGGATTCTTGAATTCATGGGAAGGAGGTGAATCCTGGTATTACTTTGAGGGTACAGGTTTGAGCCTCTGGATTGCCTTGTTGCGGATCCAGGAATCATATCCTTTTATTTGTTGGTTCAGAAAATGTGCATATGTGTATATGTGTGTATTGTTGTAAATACTGTATCGAGCTAGATTTATAAAGGTCCATAGACAGTATGGTTTTTTTTTCTCATTGAAGAAAATGCGTATGTGTATATGTGGTTATTGTAAATACCATAATGAGATATGTTATAAAGCTCCAGTAAACAATATGATTTTCATGTTTCAGCAGTGGTCATTGTAAATACTGCAACAAGTTGTGTTATAAAGCTCCATGGGTCGTATTTTTTGTTTTCAGTAGTCTTGTTGGTTATAGGTGTCATTGAACACTGAGGACGGTGTTCCCCCAAGGGGGAGGGTTCTGTAACAACCCTAGTGAAAATTCCATGTAAAAATATATATATGGACACGGTGATGGGACACATATTCCAAGTTGAATTGTGGGGGAAACATCCTAATGGGTGTTGATTCAGTTTATTATGGCTAAGGAAATTGGCAAAGGAAATGGCTAAGGCTTTGGAAAGGAAAAATGGCATTTTCGGCACATTTATTTATGAGAATAAAGGAAATTAGGAGAAAAGGAAGGTGAAAGGTCACAGGTTGTGCGTGAGGAGGAAAACGAAGGAAAATAATGGAAAATGAAGAAAATAGAGACTTCATTGATAAAAATGATTCTCAGGATCAGTGGTAAGATTTTTGACAGGTTTCGGTGGAGCTCTATTCTATTCTCTCTCTGGCATACTCTTTGAGACTTAGATTTTTCTTGGAGCACTCTTGGAGGGTGTCTCACACTTGGATTCTTGGAGCAAGAAGGAAAGGGAAGAGCAAGAAAGTGCAAGAGGGCATTGAGATCAGCAGCTACATCAGATTTTCTTGCAGCTATTGAGTTGCATGTATGTTTCCTTCACTAGTTTTGGCATTCATGACATATGCATATGGTTTGTTGGTTGTGATCTGTCATTGGCATGGAGGATAGCGAGGATTGACAATGGATTTCCTAGCCTTTCCATTTCCTGGATAGCCATGGTGATTATGGGTTTATTTTCATTGTTTTGTTTTTGGTTGGTTCTCATGTTTCCTTAGCTTGGGCTAAGTTATTAGTTCCTGGAGCCTTGGTTGGAAAAACACTTTGGGATCCCTATAATGACTTGGATTGAGTTACTAATCCTAGAAGCCCTAGTTGGACAAATGCTCTGGAAGCCTTGTAACAACTTGGGTTGAGTTGCTATTCTTGTAGCCTTGGTTGGACAAATGCTTTAGAAGCCCTTGGTTGGTTGAGTTACTAGTCTTGGAAGCATTGGTTGGAAAAATGCTCTGGAGCTTGACAACATTTGTGGGTTTAGTTACTAGTCCTATAAGCCTTGGTTGGAAAAATGCTCTAGAGCCTGACATTAGTCATGGGTTGAGTTGCAAGTATTGGAAGCCAGGTTGGAACGAATGCTTTGCAGCCCTGGAAGGCTTGGGTAGAGACCAATCTGATGATGGTTTTGTGATGTTTTACCTTGAGGTGGAATCACTATTTGATGGGTTGAGGTGGATGGCCTCTGGAAACCCTGGATGAGTTTTCACTGATGTGTTCTATGAGATCTCACATTCATGCTTAGAACATGGCATGAGGGTGAATGGATGAAGAGAGATTTGGTTCAGCCATTCCACAGTCAGGTGGAACATGGAAGTCCCATCCCGGGTTTGGATTTTCCATCATTAATGAAAGGTTATTTCTCCTTCTATTTCTATGAGTATTATATTGAATTATATGTGGTTTATATGGTTGTGATTTCATGGGTATTTTTGTCCCTATTATACTAGTTATGTATGTGTTTTATGAAAACAATTATGTATGGCTCTCATCATGTTTTTACTTGTATATAAATGAAAAATGTATCTATGGTCTAATGGATGGAATGGAATTTAATGTTTTGAGGCATCAGTAGTTCTTGGTGAATCTCAGATAAGTATGAGACCCCTATGCTTAGAGATGCCATTTACACTTGTCGTTTACATATTTGTGATATGTTTTATGGAATGCCTGTCATGGCTAGTAGGGGTCTAGTCAAGGTCTTAAACAAGTATTTTCTTTAGTACTTTCATTTCCATGTTAGTTAACTGTTCTAAAGGTATCATGAAATTTTGGGTAGTGACCTGGGCTCTGGGCCTTAAAAGTGGCTCAAATCTTGGGGATGCTAGCATAACATTGAAAAATTGGGTCTCTAGGCACTGGCAGGCAAGCCTGTGAGAGTGACTCTAGGTTTCTGGACGCTATCATGCATATAGCATGAGAGCGACTTAGGCTTAAGCT
Organism: Pinus taeda; assembly: GCA_000404065.3. Classification (NCBI taxonomy): domain Eukaryota; kingdom Viridiplantae; phylum Streptophyta; class Pinopsida; order Pinales; family Pinaceae; genus Pinus; species Pinus taeda. Next base: position 35,357 of record APFE030064106.1, read on the forward strand.
GTCCAAAATCTGAGTGGGACCCAGGGGCAAGTTGTATGAAGTGTTGGAATGGTTCTTGAGGGGCCTAAAGTTGATGTTGAAAGTTTGTATGTTGTGTTTCCGTTGGTCCCACTTCTTTAATGTGACTTAAGAGGTTGAATCATATCATAGTGGCATCTCGTCGCATGTTTAACCCGGATGGCTAGTTTCTTAGGTAGATGTGGGAGGCGAGTGTTACAAGAAGACAAGAATTAAATGATGCAAAGGAGCTAATTTAAAGAGATTTTTCGATTAGCTAATCTTAGTGTAGATGATAAATTTGCAGTGGGCTATCAGGAAGGTTGATACTCAAAACTAGTCTTGCCCTAACTCTTATGTTACCTTGAACATATGTAGAAATAGATTATGGAATAAGAGGGAAAGACATACATGAAAACAAAATTATGTAACGAAACTAAAGCCAAAATACTTTAATTAAATTCCTATAATAAAATTCTTTACAAAAATGGAAAGGTTATGGCATCAAAAGCCAACCCTCTTACACTGAAAATGAAACAATATATAGGAAAACATCTTCCTCAAATGTCACAAGTCTATAGGAAAAAAATCATATCAAATAAACTAAAAATACAATATGCTGCATAAAATCTGGAAATGGAAGAAAGTCTTCTACCTTTAAATCTGGGCGTGATCCTTTAGTTTATGATTCTTGTGCTCAGAAATTTGAATTTGTTTAAGATTCTTCCCCATAAATTTGGAAATGATTGCTTGTCTGTTGATTTTTTTCCCTCAAATTTGGAAATTGGTTCACTAATTGTTGATTGATTTCATTTATTCTTGAAACTAATTGCCCCTTTTTTGTCACAAACTCGCCTTAATCTTCTATCTGTTGATCTTTTACCTCAAAATCTAGAGGTTTTTGGAGATGCTCCCTAGAGCTTAGTTAATATGCCCATAATCTCGTTGACTAATTCCTTTTTATAGAATTGATTAATCCCTCTTATTTGATAAAATTATTTGATAATTCAATTATCTTACTTATCCTTCATGTGTCTAATCATTGTCGAGAAATTTGAAAATGATTTCGAAATCATTGATCTTTTGTCACTCTTTAATTTTCAAAATATAAATCTTAAATTTTTAGGAATAAGATATTTTGATAAAATTGTTTTCCAAAAATTTATAAAAACATATTTCCATATTTCCATGAATTCGATAAATGAAAACTCAAAATATTTCCTCAATTGATTTTATCTCGTAGAGCCATTCATTATTTGAAATCCATGTCTTGTTTTGACTTGTAAAACTATTTATTTCTTCATGAATTTCATAAATCAAATCCCAAAATATTTCTCTATGAACCCACCCATGGTTTTGAAAACCATGTACTGTAATACTTCTCCAATGTAGCATTTATTTGTTTTTGAATTCCATAATGAAATTAAAAATAATTTACCCAAGTCATTCATTGTTTTCATATTTAGTTACCCAAACAATTCATTGTTTTCATATTTAGTTTTTCCCACTTTTGATATACTTATGAATAAATGAAACTTCATAAATATTTTTTATTTTTTTGTGAAAACCATGTGTTGTTTTGCTTCCCCATGGTTTTGAAAACCATGTCTCCCTTTTCAACTCCCTTTTTTACTTCTATAAACTATTTGGATAAGAATTTATCAAAATACTCTCTTCACCTACATTTTTCCTCTTTATAATTATTTTCCTCCTTATACCATAGTAAAAAAAAAAATATTTCATAAGGGGGAAATCTCTTTATACAATGGAATGATTTGTCTTTAAATGTACTTCGAAACATGCATTTTCATTCTTCTTCCTTCAATCTTTCACCTGTATGCTCATTTCATAAAAATACTATTGTAAAAGTCTTCCCTCCATTATCTCCTTTTGTACAGACTTTATAATATATAAATTTTCCTGCATACCTCATATATATTCGCACCTGATATCTATAAATTCAAATCAATGTAAAAAGTAGTTTTACAACGGTCTTGAGGGCGGGTAGCCAGACAACTTTGCGGAGGGGTAGGTTAAAAGTCGAATAGGCACCCCCACAAACCATTGATTTAACATCACACATCTCGAGGAAATTTATATAATGGTTTTTTAATATTTGAAATGTGGGGTGGGGTCATAGGTTTTATTTGACTCATTGACTTTGAAGTTTGATCACTCATAATACATGGTAACAAATGTAGTTATGATAAGTTCAATATTTTAAATAAATAATTTAATAATATATTATATATATATATATATATATATATATACATATATTAATAAAATTTTATTTTATTTAAAAACAAAACTATTAAAAATAACTTAGAAACATTTATAAAAACCTCTGAGACAAATCATCCTTTAGCAATGTAAATGGTTAAATGGAATGATGTTTAAAGGAAGGCATTTTCCAAGGAAAGGATAAGATTAAAGGATGGCGTGGAAGAATTGTAACTTTTAAAGGTGTCAAAAAAAAGTTGCAACACATGGTTCAATTACCTAGCACACATCTAATCTTAAGAGCTCTTTATTAGAATCCTTCGATTGCACTAGTGTTCGTAGTTAATTAAAATCATGCACCCTTTTGAAAGGCGGAGTTGATTAAAGGGTAGGATATGCAATTGCATGACTAGCAGATCAAAGTGGATAGGAGTCAACAATATGATTTAGAATGTTGGTTAAATGACTAATAATACATATACATTAATTGATTGTCCTAAAATTCATTGTTCATTTTATTATGCTTAATCATGAAAATAAATGTAATTTATCATAAATGATGTAAATTTAATCTAATTAATATCAATTACAATCACTATGTTTTGCAAACAATGAATGGGTAGGTAGGGTGAGCTAATGAGAAATACAAAGTCGTGCATGTGCATCATGAGTTTTTCATATTTTTACATGTTTTGTGGTGAAGGAAGAGAATATTGCTTCAACTTTTACTTTTGAAAAAGAAAGTTGATGTCTTTTTGTGTTTTTATATGTTTGTGAAAAGGGAAAGAAATATGGCTTAAGTTTTTACTATGAAAAATGAATTTGATGGCTATCTTTATCTCCATTGTAAATTTTGGAAATATGTCAAATGATTTGGAAATATGTGATAAGATGACTTTGATGGCTTTTTTTGTGTTTTGACATATTTTTGTGAGAAAAGAAGGAAATATGGCTTAATTTTTTACTTTATCTTTTATCTATAGTAGATTTGAGAGATATGTCAAATGATTTAGAAAATTGTGAAATGATTACTATCTATCTTCATATAGATTGCACATTTTGAAAATTTAGTTATATTTTAAAATATTACTAAAATCTGTAATCAAATTAAATTAAAAAAAATGTACTTAAACTTTTAAAATTATAAATTAAAAAAATGCCTATCCTTTCTAGGGCTTAGAATGTTGATGCTATAATGTATTACTTCCTCTTTTTGTTTATAAAAATTGTATATATGAAAGAATGGAATTATGACTTCAAAGAGTAATTAAAAAAAGCTCTCCAATATGTGCAAAGGACCTTCGTCTTTAACATTGAAATGAAAGGATGAGGGTGTAACCTTCGGCTTTAACATTGAAATGAAAGGATGAGGGTGTAAAACAAATTCACCGTATAAGCAATGTGAATGGGCTGAGAAAGACGAGTAAGGAGGTTGTGCAGCTAACGTTTTAAAAATTGATTATTTATGCGTTTGAATACGTGAAAAAGATCTCAAATTGTGTTTGCAATTCACACAATCCCTCCAGGATATGCAGGAACATTAAAGAGTAGTTGAAAATGTCACACTAGAGATTCTTTAACAGTTAAGAGAGAATATATTTATATGAATTATTCGATCACAAAAAAACTTTTATTACGAACTATCTCCTTCAAGCCCATATGAAATAAATGAATGATAATTTATTAATAATGCAATGTCATTAATCATTTTATAAAGAAAAATGAACACTATTTTAAGACCCAAAGCTATGGTCTCAAACTCTCTTCTCTATCTATCCACAAAGTAGTGCCACAGATTGTTCTGTCAATCGTACTGGCGAAACTTTAACGTAACTGACAACTCGCATTCATACAACCAGTGGGAGTATGAGCCTTTATTTATGACTGTTACATGCTGTCGATCCTATGCGTGGTGATATGATGCGATTGCCTTAAGCGTATGACTAGTGGCCGGCAAACAAATAAATCTCAACAACTGTTTGTTTTGCTTGTGGGAACAAGCAAACAAATAAATCTTAATAAGTGGGAAGCAAACAAAAACTGTTTTTTGGGTTGTGGGAACAAACAAGCAAATAAATCTCAATATTTGGGAACCAAACAAATCTTAATAATTTTGTTCCCACCAACATGATTGAGGAATAAATAGTTTAAAAACAGATCTTATAAATAAAAGCTTTACTGAAATAAACCATTTTTAGATAGAATAATTTATATAAATATTTTTTAATAATAATAATTGAGAAACATAATCTATGAGAATAAATAATTTTTAATAATAATATAAGGGCATAAAGAATATTTAATAATAATTTATAAGAATAACATTAGTATGTCAAATACAATGTTAGGGTCTTTAACAATTCTGCAGTAAGGTTTTTTTTTGCTAATCTTTGTTTCTAATTTTTTTCATGCTAAAAATAGAGGTGGCCCCTCAATCCCTTACCACAACGTAATCTTTGGGGATGACAAGCTAGGTAATGAATTAAGCAAAGATGGATGAAAGAAAGCCTACAATCCACAATTCATTGACAACAAAATCCCCCTATCTACTTAGCAATATGTTCGTGGGTATAGCATGGTAGGCTAGGAGACCAAGTTGTTGTTTGACCCTAAATTTGAAATTAAAGCCTCCATAATAGAGCACTACATTCAATTCATGCAAGATAATGCTTTATTGGGAAAACTTTGGGCTTTTGGCCCACAAAATTTGCACTCATCTCTTGGATACAAAATAAATGGAAGCATGAAGGCTAAATAGATCTATAATTGGAGACCAATGGCTTCTTCACAATGACCTTCACTAACCTCGAAGAGATCGTATCCAGGTTTTTCAAGGAGATCCATATTTCTTCAACTTTGTAGGACTATACATTTAGTTCTAGACTAAACGTTTCTGTCTAGACAAAGCTTCATGGCAACCCCATTTTAAATTCAATTATGTTCCCTTCAAAGGGAATTCTGGGAGGAAGAGACCCTTGAAGGTATTGGAAATACCCTTGGTCATTTTGTAAAATCTTTAGAAGCCACTGAAAGGGGAATATCTACATCCTATGCACGGATCTGTGTTTACATGGACATCTCTCAGCCCCTTCCAGCTGTCATAGATCTTTACTTCAAGGACTAGCTCTGGAAACAATCTCTAGACTATGAACACATCCCCTTCCATTATACGCATATCCACAAATGTGACCATTTATTTAAGGAATGTCCCTTACGCATTGTTGCATCACAACAAACTCAAGATATCCTTGTGCATCAAGAGGCCTTCACCCCTGTCAACTCCAAGCGAAAACACACTAAGGCTCAAGTTGTGAAAGAAGTTGATTCAATAATCCAAACTTAGAACAACTTTCAAACTCTTGTTGGTACTTCCATTCAAGATATTCTTGTGGCTTAGGTGAACCTTCAACCAAATCTAGCTCCATTTAATCCCAAGATGCACTAGGAGTAGTTAGTAGTGCCTACAAGCTCAAACATCCCCACCAACACACATCAATCAATACCATCTAGCAACCCTAAGGTCACTATGAAAAATGTGCTCTCACAAGATAGCTTGGAAGGGGGTGAGGATATGGAGCTTGACTCCTTGGATTTGCAAGAAATGACAATATGTTAGAAAAATAAGGATCAAAAGGCCATTCCTGAGCATCAATTTCAAATTTCTTAAAGCTAACACTCCTCAAGGCCAAGACTAACCTACCCTCAGATAAAGCACACTCTAGTCACTCCCCCACCAACCTTAGAGTTAATCTACAAAATGCCAAGAATCAACATAAGTCATTAAAAAATATTTCCCTAGAGGATAACATAACAAAAAGCAACTTATACAAGAATTGGGTGAAATTAATTGTGGCGGAAACACTCTAATGACCAAGGAATTTTCCTCTAACTCTTCCTCCACTCAATGAAAATTATCTCATGGAATATTAGAGGCTTAAATTGCTTAGGTAAGCAAAGGCTTCTTAAGACTCATCTTTGCCAAGAAAAACTTGATATAATGATGATTCAATAAACCAAGTGTCCTCACGAAAGAATCTCATATATTGTTTCCTAATGTTGGAAAGGTGCTCAAGCTTGGCAATAAATGCACATGGTCAAGTGGTAGGATAACTAGTTGATGGCATCCAAATGAAGTGATACTCTCTGATTGTTGGGTTGTCAATCACATATTAACTGTAAAATTCAAAATAACAGGCTTTGATTAAGAAGGACACGTAACCAATGTTTATGGGCCATATATTCCTAATGAACTGTTTGAATTCTTTCCTATGGTCAAGGGATTATTTTGGATGTTGAATGACCTCCCATGGATAATAGGGAGACTTTAATATGATCAAATCCGTCTTAGAGAAAAGGGGGTGTTAGAATAATCAATTAGGATGCATATGACTTTAGGGAGGCAATGTTTGAGCTAAAAATGGTGGATGCTGAGAGAATAAATGGCATATTCCCCTCGAATAATCAGTGCAAAGGAACACATTAGGTTTCCTGTAGATTATATTGCTTCATTGTCTATGAAAATATCATGGAAAATGATATCTTTTTAGAGTCCTCAATCCTTTCAAGCAGAGGCTTGGATCATTGGCCTTTCTTTCTAACCATTGGCATCAAAGCCCACCCCATGAATCAACCCTTTCAATTTGGGATCTTTTTTATTTTAAACCCATCCTTCCTTGACAAGGCCCAAACTTCATGGACAAAAGCTCCCTCAGAACCACACTTAGCAATGAAATAATTCCCAAAAAAAACTAAAATACTTGAAAAATTACATCAAAACTGGGAAGAAGATTGAATTTGGGAATGTCTTTCAAGCCCAAGGAGCACTCCAAGAGAACATGCAATAAGTCCAATAGAAAATCATAATTGAGGGAAGATCAAAAGCACTCATTGAAGAGAAAGAAACCCTCGTAATGTGTTTAGAAGACATGAGAAATAAAGAGGAGATCCTATGACGTAAAAAATTATGGATTAAATGGCTCAAAGAAGGTGAGAAAAACTCCAAATTCTTCCATCACTCGGTTAACCACCAAATTCAAAACCAAATCTCTTCCCTAAAGAGTTCAGTTGGAGTCAAGATCTTAAAGCATGCAAATATTGAAGCAGAACTACTCAATTATTACCAACATCTTCTCTCAAATCCTTCCCTATCCAAAAATGAATCCATGGCTAAAATCACAAGATGCATCCCAACCTTAGTCAGTCCAATACAAAATGACACATTAATGCCTCATGTTGCCATGGAGGAGGTTGAATTTTTTTTTTTTAGAATGCCCATGTACAAAGCACTAGGGCTAGATGATATGACCTCATATTTCTATAAGGCATTTTGGTCTTTTAAAAAAGAAGATGTCTAGGATGTAGTGGACTCTCAATTAATTTTTTTTGTCTTACTAGCTTGCAATGCAACACTTCTTGCTCGAGCCCCTAAGAAAGTCAACTCAGAGGATCCAAGTGGTTTTCATCCTATCACTCTTTGTAACACCACCTATAAAATTATTTCTAAAGTCATTGCTGATTAGTTGAAGCCCATTCTTCCATCTCTTATCTCCCTCGAGTAGATTAGTTATGTCAAAGGTAGGAAAATTCTAGATGGGATCATATTAGCTTAGAATTTGGTTCATTCTCATCATCATTAAAAAAAATGGGTATGTTCATTAAGTTAGACCTCTTTAAATCTTTTGACAAATAGAGTTGGCCTTATATTTTGCATATTTTTAGTGCATTTGGATTCTATGAATCTTGGACCACCTACATTCTTTCCCTTATTACCTCAATGTTTTTCTCTATTCTTGTTAATGGATCCCCCTCTACGAACTTCAATCCTACTAGAGGGATATGGATGGTGACACTCTCTCTCCCTTTATCTTTATCTAGTTTGTCGAGGGGCTTGGAGTTTATTTGAAATAATTGATTACAACTAGAAATATCAAAGGCCTTTATTTTTCCAATTTTGATGAGCGAGAATCATCTCAAAACAATTTGTGGACAACACAATCCTTGTGGGGGTCCCCATCACTAGAGAAATGTTGGCTTTCTGCAAATTCTTGGATGAGTTTATGTCTACCTTAGTTTTGACTATGCTAGAACTCGCCAACATGCAAGGGGATCTCCTTGATGTGAAATCCCAATTAGACTTCACACTATTTGGAATAGGAGCCCTTCCAAAAATAAGGCACTAATGCCATTTTCTTAGGGATTTGCCTTGGCTGCAATAGTTAGCATAAGAAAGTAACGTACATGTACTTTTGAACGAACAAGTGAGTATGCCTTGTGAAATGTTGAATTCCATATTGTATCAAGGTTCTTTCATTGGAGGGAAATGAAATTGAGCCTTTTATAGAAAAATAATAACACTAATATAATAAATAAACATGAGCATATATATGAAAGAATTGTTAATCAGCAGTGAAATAGTTCACATAGAATTAACATTCATTAAAATAAGTAAAACACACATTCAATAAGATAAGCACCAAAGTCACTAAAATAGTTCAATTTATTTCATATGAAATAGCAACAACATATACCGCGAACATTCAAACAATAGTCTTACAACATTTATGATATACACATGAAAGTGTGTTGGCTCAATGAGCTTCAAATATTAAGAAAAAGTTTCAAGATACATCGATACAATGAACACCATTATCTCCAATAGTGGAGCGTTAGATCTACCAGATGATATCCAAAAGAACTATTTTCTTCTCTACCACCTGGTTGGAGAAGCGAAGGTGAAAATTCCTTTACTTGAATCATGAGGGTGTATATATAACAAATGAGGTGACTCTCCACCTCTCTTATGACTCTTGGACTTCCATATGACTTTTCAAATTCTCATGAGACTCTTTGGCTTCTATATGATTTTTCACATTCTATAGCTGACTCTTGCACTTCCACTTTACATTTCTCATTTATTGAAATTAAATAATTACATTCACAAATGATGTGGCACATGGCGACTCATATGACTCTTGAGATGCCACTTTGACTAGACATGACTTGACACTGATGACATGGACTTCTTGTTGATGTGTCAACATCAAGTTTCTTCTCTTGTTATTATCCTAGTGTCTTCATGAAATATGGTGCATGGTATTCCTCTTCCTCCTCCAAAAGGCTTGAAGAGAAGGAGTCTTCACTGTGATCTTGATCTTCTAGTTTCTGTTGCAATCTAGTGTCCCTTCATATTTTTGTTCAATGTTCATATTATCTTTTTAGCTTCCGAAGTGTCTTTTAGCATAGTTTCCTTCTCCTCTTCTCTAAGCATCATCTTCTCATGTCAAGATATAGTATCGATAAGTGAAATTCACTCGTGACGAGACAACATTAGTCCATAAATATCCTACTCACTTTCTTCATGAAAATCATTGATTGGCTTGGAATTGAGTATTGGACTGGGAGGAAGCCTCAGAGATTGCATAGTGCATAGTTCCAGAGGTTAGGAGTGAGGTATTGGGGCTTGCAATTGCACAATGTGCAGTTTTGAAGGTTTGAGAGGTAGGATTTCACATTTGAGGGTCACAGTGAGGTAGGATTTCCCACTGTAACTCCACAATACATAGTTCTGGAGGGAGATAAGGAAGTTAGATTTCCCAGTTACATAGTTCAAGGAGATAGGGAGACAAAATGCAAACTAGGATTGTGTAATGCACATAAAGAGATTCACTGGGGGGAAAGATTATGCAGTTCTAGAGGTTAGGAGGCTGGGATTGAGCACTATGTCTGTGCAATGCATAGTCCTTGGGGGGAATGACTGCACATTGCATAGTTACAAGAGGCATGGATGCAATGTTGATGCTTTCAACCACGCAATGTGAAATTCAGAGAGGTAGAGTGAGCTCAGGCTGGTTGGGCATGAAATCTTCCATAATTTGACTAAGTTTGGGATCAGTAAGGCCGAGATGAAATCAGGGTAGGAATTCTACATAATCACACACTCAAAACCATCGATGACACAATATAAAACGCTCAACACTCAGAAACAACATGATCCCCTTGATGAGACAACAAAACAAGAATCTCCTCCAAGTGTGACATTTAAGATACACTTTACAATGACAGTGATAACACTAGTATGACAATGCATAAAACTTTGGGAATGAATCTAGTTGATGTTTACATGGTAAATAAGACCCATTGGTGCTAAAGTTTCCTCTTGAAATAGACCATAACTTTTCTTTCAAAATGTGTGACACTTCCCATGCCAAAAGACGACACTTTGGTTTTCTATACGAAGGGACTAGAAAACTTAGAGGATTTACATGGGGTGACTCTTACCACTCGAAATGACAACTTGCAAAGTCAAAGTAGGCTTTGACATTTGGATGTAGGACATAATTTTGGAGGGTGTTGTAGCAGTGACAACACTGGGTGATACACTGGTAGGATTCCAACTTTTGAACCAGGCCTTATCACAGAAGGAGAAAGTTCCAACAGAACCTCTAGTATGCCAACATGACCTACTGCCATCTCTCGGGTAATCTAAGCTTTGCTTGAAAAATCCTATATTTTTCCCAAACTACATGTCCTAAGAAGAAACAACAAATGTATTACCTTATTAGCATCATGGGTAGTTCAAAAACACATAGATGGCGACAGTCTCTCCAACAGACAAATAACACATCTTGTAGCTACTAACTTTGGTGGTTTAGCTAATACATGGTGGCACTATGCTACACCAGTAGCCAGAGAAGCTATTCTTGGAGGACCAGACCCCATAGCTCAACTCCTTTTAGCTCTCAGAGTAGAATTTGTTAGATTAACTATAGATGAAGATCCAGATCATTTCAAGCAATTATTCTTATCTAGTGAATTACGAGATTTAAGTTAGCTACGTGCATATACATGACAGATGCAAAAATACCTAATTAAAGGTAATTCTTATGGTGATCCCACTTATATCAAAAGATACATCCAAAGTATGTTAGGACACCGACCATCAGCCATGAATCTCTATTTCAAAGAGAAAAACATTCAGCTGATAGGAATGACATTAAAAATGGCAAAAGGTCATACCAGTAAAGTCATTCAAGAGTATTACCTTGCAAAGCGAGTCAACAAAGATTTCAAAGAGCATGAAAAAATATTTACTAGTAAGCTTTGTATCACAGTTGGCAAGATGCCCAATTCGGGGAAGGGAGCCTACAATAGGGACTCCAAGTGTCACTGCACTCCTTCAAACACTAACAAAAAATACTAGAAAAACCAGTACGAGAGTAAGAGAATCTCATTCACTAAAAGGAAAATACCCAGATCCTCATCTAGGTGTTACAGATGTGATAGAGAAGGACATTGGGCAAACAATTGTCCACAAAAACATAGAAAGCAAAAGATTGTAGCTTTCTTTGAATCCCATGACCTAGAAATGTGGGACATACTCACTTGTAAACAAGAAAAAGATCAAATATGTTTCTCAGATGATTTGGAAGAAGAAGATATCTCTAATGAACATTCTGAAAGCTTACAGGATTACACATTTTGTATGTTTTCCTATACCCCAACCAAGCTAGAAGAACTGAAAGAAAAGTTGTCCGAAATAGAGCCATACCAGATGTCTTCTCGACACTACTTACAACTTGAGATAATAGAGATAGAACAAAGTATGGCTTTAATAAACAGAAGAACTACAAAAAATCCATTTCCTTCACAAGAAAAGATGATTGGGTCAGAAATAGAAGAAACCATCAAATATTCTATCTCTGAAAATTGGCATCGAGAAGAATTACATGCTCAGCATCCAGCAAAGCACAGAGTCAGACAACAGGTAAAAAGAGAAACAATATCTTCACTATAGCTACAAATCACAGATAAGTAGGTACAACTCAAAGTTCTTGTTTCATAAATCTTTGAGCTCAGAAAAGCCCAAGGGACATTAATGGCAGAAGTCAACGACTCTTCAGATGAAGAAATCCATAGACTCCTAGGAGATTATTTAGAAGAAACTGATGAATCCCCTAATCCTAACTATAGTCTTACGAAAAGCTTAGCCCTTACAAGCCAACCAAATTTTTTTATATCACTTATATTTTGTCCTCCAGATTTTAAACCTTACTCTTTAAATTGTTTGTTAGATTCTAGTGCTTAGTTAAATTTAACCAAACATCTTGCAATACCTCCATTTTATTGGGAGAAATATTTAGAGGGAGGAAGCTCCATTAATGGCAATCTGTTTAGTCTCAAACACCAAGTTAAAGATTCTCTTGTTCAAATCAAAGGCCATAGCACCCATTGTACATTCTGTGAGTTAGATGACATTCTTGCTAATGTTATTTTAGGTTCAGAATTCTTTACCAGATGGTCCTGAGTCACAATTGACTACCCATCCAAGACCATTATACTCATAGTAGGAAATAACCCTGTACAGATTGAACTTCTTGATTCAGCAAGAAGAGAAGTTCCAAAAGCAAAAGAAGAACTTCAAGAAATGTTGAAGCAACAACAAAAAAGAGAAATAATTGTTTCTTTCAATCTTGCACATATAGATGATTATTTGCGTGAAATCTCTAACAAATTGATTGATCATTGTTCTTTAGATATTCCTAATACATTCTAGCATCGAGAAGAATATGTGGTTGATTTACCATATGTAGATAAAATCAAAATAAAGCCGTAGAAAGCTTCAACATTTTTAATGGGTCCATTATAATTGGACTATTGCAAAGAAGAGATTAAAGATCTCTTACAAAAGGGTCTGATCAAACCAACCAGAGCTCCATGGGCTTGCAAAGCCTTCTATGTCAACAACACTCATCGATCAAGAGAGGCATACAAACAATGGTTATAAAATATAAACCATTAAATTCAATGTTGAAGATGATAACATATCCTCTTCCAAACCAATCAACACTTCTCTAGAAGATCAAAGGTTGTATGATCTTTACTAAATTTGACTTGAAGTCAGGTTTCTATCAAGTCGGAATCAAACTAGAAGATAGATTCAAAATAGCTTTCAGCATCCCACATGGCCAATACCAGTGGAAGGTAGTGCCCTTCGGTTTGAAAAATGCTCGATCAGAATTTCAGAAAAGGATGGAAGATGTATTCAAAGGATTAGACTTTTTAATTATTTATATTGATGATTTATTAGTATGTTCTAAAAATATTCAAGAACATCAGAAACACCTCCAGATATTTTATGAGCATTGTTATAAACATGGTAGAGCACTGTCTAAAACCAAGATGGAGATTGGTAAGATATCCATAGATTTTCTGGGTTTAAAGGTTGATGCAGGATGTATCTCCCTCCAGAATCGTTTTCTGCAAAGTCTGCATAAATTCCCATACTAGATTATTGATAAAACTCAGCTGTAGATATTTCTTGGCAGTCTGAATTATATACATCTACTCTATTCAGGACATGCACAAGATCTAGTAATCCTCTAGCAAAGATTAAATAAAGAACGACCTCAATGGATTAAAGCCATGACTACAACTATCAAGAAAATTAAACAGAATTTAACATCGCTACCCTCACTTAAGTTACCATCTTACAGTGGAATTTTTATTCTCGAAACTGATGCCTCAAACATAGCATGGGGAGGAGTTTTAATAAAAAAGGATATTTTGTGGGAAGAAAGAGTTTGATCTTACACTTCAGGATCATTCCTTGGAGAAAAAATAAAATATCCAAGCAGCCATAAAGAAGTTTTGGCCATAAAAAGAAGTATTGTGCATTTTAGGCTATACCTCAAACTGGTACACTTTATTGTTCATACTGACCTCAAGCAGATGCCAGGCATGATACGACCAGGAAAATATCTGACAGAGACAAACACTCGCCTAATCATATGGGTAATATGGCTAGATAACTTTGATTTTGATATTAAATTCAAACCAGGGTATCTAAATTGCCTAGCTGATCTCCTTACAAGAGAAGTAGTGGACCTTATTCCTTCATAATGGAAGACATGGTGCACCCAAAGTATGTGGGTCCTTTCTAACTCCACTCTGTTTTGTCAGTGAGCAGGCCTTTTTCCACCCGACATAGAATTAGGGTTATGAATGGAAGTCACCAGTTATGAGCCACCAATTTACTAGTTGTTATATTATATAAGCAGGAAGAGGCCTCATTTTAAATCACTCTAAAGTTGTGCAAGTATTTGTCACAACCTAAGATTTCTTCTCTTCTCTCTTTTTGCTGAATGCAAGATTGCCTGTAGATCAATATTTGTTTAGACTAGGATTAAAGTATTTGTTTAGATTTGTATCAAGTCTGTAGTAAATGAAATTCGTTATTATGAAATATAACTATGATTTTATCTGTATTTTCCTCCTATGATAGAGTCATTCAATATTCTTGTCTAACATTAAGTTCAAAGCATTATAATCTATGTGAGCTCAAAGTAGCAATAGAACATGGGTCCTCACACTTGAGAATATTGGTCTTCGCACTAGCTGAGTTTCGTGCTAAAACTACACAAACGATGGATAGGCACTAACGCATTGCACACCCCCCTTGTAGGAAAACTGGAAACTTCGGATCTCTTCTCATTTTAAGTGGAGACTTCTCTTCCCTTCTATAAAAGATTGTTCTATTTATTTCTTTGATGGATACTTCAATGACTGAACTTAACCAAGTTGAAATTATGGCTCAGGCCCCTTTGGTCTCTCTAGCTGAAAAACATGGATCTTTCAGAGAAGAAAGCACATCTGCCTCTACAATAACTATCTCAGAAGTAGAAGCAACATAATATTGGAAAATCCCTTCCATTATGCCATCCCATGTTTATAATATGCCATGGTATAAATATGTTTCCTATTCTCATATATGGCTTCATTTTGTAGAGATCTCCTTTAAATATCAGGATGAACCAACCCAAATCCATTTGCTAGAGAAAAATCAAATTGATTGGGCAAAAGTAAAAGGATACAAATACTGCCATCTCAGAGCCATAAGATTTGGCCTCAATGCCTTGGTTTGACCCAAGCTCAATGTCAAAAGCCTATGTGTGGTTATTGATTCCAGACATAACTAGTTTGCAGATGACATAATTGGTGGCTTTACAAGTGCACTTCATGCAGGACCTGCCTTTGGAATTGTAGATCCAAAATACTCAGTTTCCTTAGAGGATCCTTATATTTATGACTTACTGCAAGCCTATATACATTCAATAGTTTTTGACATGCTTACAAGATCAAACATTATACAATTGAAAACACTAATGATTGTTTGATTTGGCAATGAGAGCATGCCCACACTCCGACCTTTTGTAAAACAAGCTGCATATTGCATAAGTGAGGTAGAATATAGTAAAATCACAAATCCATTAACATTTGATTGGACTGGTATTCAATATCCAGAAATATGGGAGTCAAGATATGATTAGTATAGAAAAGATGGTCAAATTGAGCTAGAACGACAACTAGCGAAAGCTAAACCAATTGCATTTTCAAGAGCAATGCAATCCTTCCAACTCAATCCATCTCTCCATGACCCAATCATGGAAGAAATAAATAGTCTGCAAAGGTAGCCTGCACATCAGTTAGTTCACAAGAACTAACTACAGAACATAGAGGTCAACATCAGCAGTTTCCAGCCTGTAACCAGCTAATAACAAAACTTTGGAAACAACCCGAGAAAGAAGCCTTCAACATCCTTATGTTTCATAAAATCCATCAGGAAGAAACATCTAAAAATGTCAAGGTATCCACAGGAGATGAAAGCTATATTCTAGGAAGAAATCTTCCTTACATACCTTTCAAACAGTATGATGAGGATGGACAGAAGAAAAGGGAATTCCTTCCCTATTCCATAGTCTTGGCAGGAGCTATTTTAGGTACATCTACGAGCCAATCAAACTACACCAATATACAATTGGATATAGAAGCTAAAAATATAGATGACTTACATAGAGATGTTTTGTGCACCAAAGATATAGTTTTGGTAGAACAAGAAGACTGTGAGAAAATCCTAGCAAGACAGGAATTGCTAGATCACCAGATAGCAGACCTAACCTAAGCATAATAGCAGATAAATGGAAGGTTAGATGCTATAGAACATTTTTTTTCTATTACAACCCCCATCATTCAGGAATTAGGTAAAGGAAAGAAACAACCTAATTATGGTATATTAGACAAACCTCAGAAAAATGCCTTATTTGAAGATAAGCCCCAGCTTAAAAGAACTTGGAGTTTCAGTGTTATGGAAGAAGAACTACCAGAGCAAACATTCCAAACAAAGGACATCAAACTTGCAGAAGAAATACAAGATGCAAATTTCACAGCCAGAGACTTTGTTAAAAAAGTCTCTAAGAAAGGCCTTGTCTTATCTCCGGACTAAAATAGTTTTGTGTCCAGGTAAAATCTGAAACAAGCCTTATCACAAAAGGTGAAAGTTCCAACAGACCCTCCACTATGCCAACAAGACTTGCTGCTATCTCTCGGGCAATCAAAGCTTTGCCTGAAAATCCTATGTTATTCCTAGACTGCATGTCCCAAGAAGAAAAAACAAATGCTATTACCTTATTAGCATCATGGGTAGTTCAAAAATACATAGGTGATGAAAATCTCTCCAATAGACAAATAATACAGCTCATAACTAACAGCTTTGGTGGTTTAGCTAATACATGGTGGCACTATGCTACACCAGAAGCCAAAGAAGCTATTCTTGGAGGACCAGATGCCATAGCTCAACTCCTTTCATCTCTTTGAGTAGAGGTTTTTGGATTAACTATAGATGAAGATCTAGATCATTTTAGAAAATTATTCTTATCCAATGAATTAGGATATTTAATTAAGCTACATGCATATACATGCCAGATGCAAGAATACCTAATTAAAGGTAATTCTTGCAGTTGTCCCACTTATATCAAAAGATACATCCAAAGTATGCCAAGACACCTACCATTAGCCATGAATCTCTATTTCAAAGAGAAAAACATTCAGCTAATAGGAATGACATTAAAAATGGCAGAAGGTCATATCAGTAAAGCCATTAAAGAGCATTGCCTTGCAAAGCAAGTCAACAAAGACTTCAAAGAGCATGAAAAACTCTTTACTAGTAATATTTGTAATGCAGTTTGCTACATACACAATTTGGGGAAGGGAGCCTACAATAGGGACTCCAAGTTTCGTTGCACTCCTACAATCACTAACAAAAAATACTGGCAAAACCAGTATCAGAGTAAGTATCAATCTGATACTTATAAGAAATAACAAAAGCCTTGGAAAAAGAACTTCCAGAAAAGGAGAATCTCATTCACTAAAAGGAAAACACCCATATCCTCATTGAGGTGTTACATATGTGATAGAGAAGTACATTGGGCAAGTAATTGTCCACAAAAACATAGAAAGTCAAAGGTTGCATCTTTCTTTGAATCCCATGACCCAGCAATGTGGGACATACTCATTTGTAAACAAGAAGAAGATCAAATCTATTTCTTAGATGATTTAGAAGAAGAAGATATCTTTGATGAAGATTTTGAAAGCTTACAAGATAACATATTCTATCTGTTTTCCCATACCCCAGCCAAGCTAGAAGAATTGAAAAAAAGGTTGTCAAAAATAGAGCCATACTAGATGTCTCTTCGACACTATTTATAGCTTGAGATAACAGAGATAGAACAAAGTATGGCTTTACTAAACATGAGAAATACATAAAAGCCATTTCCTTCACAAGAAAAGATGACTGAGTCAGAAATAACAAAAACCATAAGATATTCTATGAAATTGGCATCCAGAAGAATTACATGCTCAAAATCCAGTGAAGCAGAAAGTCAGACAATAGGTAAAAAGAGAAACAATCTCTTCACTATAGTTACAAATCACAGATAAGCAGGAACAACACAAAATTCTTGTTTCAAAAATCTCTGAGTTGAGAAAAGTCCAAAGGACAATAATGGCAGAAGTCAACGACTCTTTAGATGAAGAAATCCATAGACTCCTAGGATATTCTTTAGAAGAAACTATTGAATCCCCTGATCCTAGCTATAGTCCTATGAAAAGGTTAGCCCTTACATGTCAACCAAAATTATTTATATCACTTACATTTTGTCCTCCTGATTTTAAACCTTACTCTTTAGATTGTCTGTTAGATTCTGGTTCTCATTTAATTTAACTAGACATCTTGCAATACCACCATTTTATTGGGAGAAATATTTCGAGGGAGGAAGCTCCATTAATGGAAATCTGTTCAGTTTCAAACACCAAGTTAAATATTTTCCTATTCATATCAAAGACCATAGCACCCATTATACATTCTGCGAGTTAGATGTCATTCCTGTTAATGTTATTTTAGGTTCATAATTCTTTACCAGATGGTCTCGAGTCACAATTGATGACCTAGCCAAGACTATTATAATCACAATAGGAAATAGGCCTGTACAACTTGAACTTCTTGATTCAACAAGAAGAGAAGCTCCAAAAGCAAAAGAAGAACCTCAAGAAACATTGAAGTAACAACATAAAAGAGAAAGAATTGTTTCTTTCAATCTTGCACATAAAGATGATTATTTGCATGAAATCCTAACAAATTGATTAATCATTGTTCTTCAGATATTCCTAATGCATTATGGAATCAAGAAGAATATGTGGATGATTTACCATATTCAGATAACATAAAAGTAAAGACGTAGAAAGCTTTAGTAACTTTAATGATTCCGTCAAAATTGGACTATTTCAAAGAAGAGATTAAAGATCTCTTACAAAAGGGTCTAGAACCAACCCAATCTCCATGGGCTTGCATATCCTTCTATGTCAACAAACATTTAGAGGTCAAGCGATGCAGAACAAGAATGGTTATAAACTACAAACCACCAAATTCATTGCTAAAGACGATAGCATATCCTCTTCCAAACCAATCAACACTTATCCAGAAGGTCAAAGGTTGTACGATCTTCAACAAATTTTACTTGAAGTCAGGTTTCTATCAAGTCGGCATCAAACCAAAAGATAGATTCAAAACAGCTTTGAGCATCCCGCATGGACAATACCAGTGGAAGATATTTCTTGGCAGTCTGAATTATATACGTCCATTCTATTCAGGACAAGCACAAGATCTGGTCATCCTCCAACAGAGATTAAAGAAAGAACTGCCTCAATGGACTGAAGCCATGATTACAGTTGTCAAGAAAATTAAATAGAATGTAAAATCTCTACCCTCACTTAAGTTGCCATCTCATAGTGGAACTTTTATCCTCAAAATTGATGCCTCAAATAGAGCATGGGGAGGAGTTTTACTCGAAAAGGATATTTTGGGGGAAGAAAGAGTCTGCTCTTACACTTCAATATCATTCCATGGAGTAGAATTGAAATATAAAAGCAACCATAAAGAAGTTATGGATGAAAAAGGAAGTATTATGCATTTTAGGCTATACCTCAAACTAGTACACTTTATTGTTCGTACTGACCTCAAGCAGATGCCAAGCATGATATGAATAGGAAAAGATCTGACAGAGACAAATTCTTGCCTAATCAGATGGGAAATATGGCTAGATAACTTTGATTTTGATATTGAATTCAAACCAGCATATCTAAATTTCCTAGCAGATCTCCTTACAAGAGAAGTAGTGAACCTTATTCCTTCATAATGAAAGACATGGTGGCACCAAAGTATGTGGGTCCTTTTTGACTCCACTTTGTTTTGTCAATGAGCTGACCTTTTTCTGACCGACATAGAATTAGGGTTGTGACTGGCAGTCACCATTTACGAGTCACCAATTTACTAGTTTTTATATTATATAAGCATGCAAAGGCCTCATTGTAAATCACTCTCAAGTTGTGCAAGTATCTGTCACAACCTAAGATTTCTTCTCTTCTCTCTTTTTGCTGAATGCAAGATTTCTTGTACAACAATATTTTTTCAAACCAGTATTAAAGTATCTGTTCATATCTGTATCGATTTTGTAGTAGCTGAGATTAGTTATTGTGAAATATAACTGTTATTTTATCTGTATTTTCCGCCTATGGAGCGTTAGAGCCACCAGTTGCTATCCAAAAGAACTATCTTCCTCTCTACTACCTGGTTAGAGAAGCCAAGGTGAAAATTCCTTTGCTTGAATCATGAGGGTGTATATATAACAAATGAGGTGACTCTCCACCTCTCTTGTGACTCTTAGACTCCCCTTATGACTCTTGAGCTTCCATATGACTTTTCAAATTCTCATGAGACTCTTTGGCTTCTATATGACTTTTCACATTCTATAGCTAACTCTTGGACTTCCACTTTACATTTCTCATTTATTGAAATTAAATAATTACATTCACAAATGATGTGGCACATGGCGACTCATATGGCTCTTGAGATGCCACTTTGACAATGTTAGAATATATATATATTACAGAGCAATGGAACACATAAAATATTGCAGAAATATAAACACAGAAAATGCACAAAACAAGAGAGACACAGATATACGTGGTTCACCCAGTTTGGGCTACGTCCACCTCGAACAGCCAGTCCTTCCTTTCTATTATCCAGCAAAATGAAGAGACACAACCTACAGCAAATCCGGTGTAATATCCTCTGTTTTCTCTCACAGTCTCACCTCTCTATTTCTCGCTCACACAGAATACACATCTATCTCACAACCTCAAATACAATGCCCTCATACAAAGAGAGGGGTTGCCTTCTAGGGTAAAAAACCCTAAACTAAACATAAGTTGAACCGTTAGATCATCCGCCTAATGAACGGCCCAGATTGACTAGAAATTACTATACTTTTACAAGGAAATTTTACAGTTGTTTCTAGCTTCGAGGGCGCTGCCCCTGAAACCCCCCACCAGGGGGGGGCTCCCAAAGATCGCAGCCGTCCACCCCTGGACCCCCCTTGCAGCGAATATTTTATGGGCGGTGTTGCTGCCCCCATTTTGAACTCAGGTCCAATGTGGTGGTACTTTTGAATATAGAAGATAATCAGGCTCCACACCCAACAATCTCCCACTTGGAGACTGATTGTAGCAACTCCACCGCTGCTCCATTTGCTGGAAAATGAATCCTCTTTGGACCTGGTTGTTTCTCATCTTCATCGTCATCCTTGAAGACCAACTGAAACTGAGCATATTCTCAGTTTCTCCCTGGTTACAACTTTTGTTAGCATATCTGCAGGGTTCTGTCTAGTGTGTATCTTTTCCA